>DWCF01000944.1:0-36088 GCA_018230265.1 Delias oraia
GACGATCTCACGAAGGTCGCGGGCAACCGCTGGATCCAGATCGCTCAAGATCGCAACAGGTGGGCGTCTTTGGGGGACGCCTAAGTCCAGCAGTGGACTTGAATAGGCTGATGATGAAATCGAATAGACAACGCAGATATCGTTTCATCTTTAATAATATAATAACCTTATGTTATCGTCCACATTATTTCATAAAATGAAACATTTATAGGATATCGAAGAATTCAATTTGCGTTTGTGACTCTATTTTAAAACCGTCATCTTAGGAAATAGGATATTTTTAACAATTACATCTTAACCTTAGGGTGATAGTTACATAAATAGGACTTTAATATTATCTCATAAAATGCCATTAGGTACGTAATATTTCTATTTTGGTATGTATATAAGTTAACAGAAAAGGTAAAAGAGAGCCTAGTACCTCAATGGTACTAAGAGTACCATGAAGCGAGAGGTATCGGGTTCGAAACCCGGTCCAAACACAATTTAATTTATAATTTATTCGGTTTCTGGAAGGGCTTGACGGTGTCCGAGCGAGTGTCTTAATACTGTCGCACCCGTGGGAGAGCCATGATGAAGCTTATGCTGACGCACTAATTGGGCCGATTCGTTCGAACCACAGGCTCACAGAATACTCAGCGTGAAACGGTAGTGGTGCTGTATTTCGCAGAGTGAGTGAGGATATCGGAGGCACTTAAAAATGCCGCTTAAGAGGCGTAAAAAGCAGGCAACACATCCACGCGCGGGCTTTGGCACGGTTGTTCATGGGCGGCGGGTTCATTACCACGTAGGAGACCCACCTGCTCCGTATTCCGCTATATATTTAAAAAAACAAGATACATATATGACTAACTATGTTATGAATAGTTCAACAATCCAGTGAACTTAAAAAATGTCGAAATTAAGATTTGTGCGTTAAATTGATAGCCAATAATCGACAAAAAGTATCTGCTGGGCAGGTGACGCGTCTGACTGGTTGTTTTGGCGAATCAGAGGCGACAGGTGCGCCGGCGCAGGTGTTGCCGCGATCTCGGCGATACACACACAGGTTGCTATTGCTGATAGCTTGCTTTATCATCTATACATGGTAGCAATAAATGATTACTTGGGCAAAGCTTCGAAAAGATGATGTCTAGAAGAAGATGTCTCTTGTATAGTGAAATTGTTGAAAAATCTATCTTTTATGTTTATTGTTAATATTTATTGGCAATTTTCAGAGTTATAGCATTAATTGTTTAAATTATATTTATCACGAACTACGAATTAAATCTTTATTAATCAATGGGTTGCAATAAAAATGTTTATCATCAATTTGAATTTTCCTATTTATAACTAGATAAATAATCTTGAAACTGTTCATCTAATTGTGTATCAGAACTTATCTTCGTAATACGAGATAAGTTAAGGAGTAGAGCTAACTTTATTTTTTATAGTATAGAGGACAACGGGGCAGGTGGATATCCTATATGGTAACAAAACGCCGCCGACCATGGTCAACCGCGCCACAATCCGCGCATTGGTTGTGTTGACGGCTTTTATGCCACTGAAGGGCTTCAGCGAAACAGTAGAGGCACAGTTTCAAATACAACTACTATTTGTCGCTGAGTATTCTGTGAGCCCCTGGTATCACCTCGGACAAGCTGGCCCAATTGGTGCACATATGCTTCATGGCTCTCCCACGGGGATTAGTAGATTCAATTATCAATAGGGAATGGTAGTTCGTGAGTAGAGTTAAAATTCGCACTGTCACTACATTTTATCGGGTTTACATTTTCTTACAAATATAGCATTGTCAGCTATTGAATTTATAAAATAAATAAATGTAAATTCATTCAGACAACATGCAACAGTTGCGAATATAAAATTTTGCCATTAAGTATTTACCAAATAAGCCCGAAATTATTAATGAAAAAGACACGTGAAAAACGAATGATGTATGGTTCCCTTAATCGTCTGCTTTATTATAGCCCATTTAAAAAGACGAATTTATTTTTACATTTATACCCAACATAATACTGTCTTTTTATTTGACAATGTAAAATTAAAATTTTCAAATAATAAAAGAGAAAATTGGCTTTCAATCATTCAAGAAAGTAAGGAGTTCGTTTAAAATTTCTATCTTTATAGAAAATATATCAATAAAATAAAAGTAGCACACGCAATGGTGGATCAACCTGCAATACATATATCGATACCGACAAGAGCATACACATTGCCCCGTCAGATATGTTTGTAACATCTGAATTCTGCGAATGATTAACTCGATCCTAATTATGTTTTGTATATGGTTTGTTAAAATTATTAAATAAATTAAAAATTAATTGCTCACTTAAAATGTATCATATAAGATATTGAAAATTTATAATATCTACAATTTCCTAAACTATCTGAGCAGAAGGTAACGGGCAACAATGCTGCTATTTCCCAAGAGCATTGAAGGCTTTTCTACCCTGATGTGACCATTACTCTCAGATTACGAATGACTAGAGAGAGAGAAAGTATCTAAAAATGATGTTCATCATATGGACGGAAGAAAGAATAATATCTGGGTGTCTTTAATATTAAGTATTTTATATATATTATGTACGTATTTACAGTATATTAAATGACTCTTTGTGTAAACTTGTAAAAAGCCTGATGAAAAGATGAAATCAAGTATAATACAAAATACTATTCCGGCCAGACTCTGTTATAACATACAATTAATCCTGTTATAACATACAAATTATTTCACTTTCGAATAGGGCATATCTCTGAATAATTAAATTATTCAGGAAATGAAAAAAACTAATTATTTTATAGTGAAGTATAGTATTTAGCAAAATTATTTTTGAGTTACCTTGTGGGACCTAATAACTCTCGAAAGATACATAAATATTTCAATGTTAACGTTATTTTATATGTATAACGTAATATATAATTCGATATTATACATTTCTGAGATGTGCCCTTTTCGAAATTGCACATTCAATTAATAATTTTTATATTTCAGCTGGAATATAATATATTAATTAATAAACTGAGAATCTATTCAATGGATTTTAAAGTAATTATCTTTAAAAGCTTTTGCCGTGTTCCACTCCGTTTGATTCAAACGTGACTGATGTGAAGGGCCCGTGCGCTACTTTGTAAAGGTGCACAATATAGACAGATGCGCAGGAGGCGAGCATGTGGCAAGCGACTCAGCAGATATCTCCATACAGTGACAGACGCGGCTTAAGGGAACCAAAATTGTTCAAAATAGAATTATGACTTTAATAGAAATATTACATATCTACACTTCTTTAGCCTACGCTTAAAATAAGACCGATTTCTCACTGGTTATAATATATAGCCTGAAATTTTCTACATAATTGAATTTTTTCTACATAAATTTCTATATAATATGTCCCGGAATTAACAGATATCGATTACAAACATTCCATAATATATACAATCTTCTTTTTTATGTTATAGAGGACAACGGAGCAGGTAGGTCCTATATTGTAAGAGAATACCGCGCTTTGGTTGTTTTGTCGGCTTTGTAAGCAGCTAAGCAGTTAAATTTCAAGTTTAATTTCTCCAATATCCTTACTCAGCGAAACAGTGCAAGGGCTGTTTTACGCTGAGTATCGTGTGAGCTCATGGTATCAGTTCGGGTGAGTGCGTCAGCATATGCTTAAGCATGGCTCTCTCGCAGAAAAGCTCTTATATGTATATTTCCATTTCCTATCGTGTCATATAGTACAATTACATATCATTAATAATTATGCGTTAAAAGCAACATGTAGCTTCATTTATTTTACATAAAAAACTTTTATAAATGATTTTATCTAAGGCATTAGGAATAAGAACCAATTTTCTAAACCTAATTTGATTGTGCAAGCAATTCGAGCGTTTTAATGAAAACGCCACGGTTCGAAGTTGTATCGAAATCAAAAATCCGGACTCAGGTAGCTGTGGTTTTTTTTGAAATAGGAGCGTGTCTTGCAGCTGTCTGTAATAACAATGTGTTTCGGCCAAAAGTATCAAGACACGCGGCACGCACTAATCTTATTTCTTTTATATGTATCAGCTGCGAAGTGTCTATATTCAAAAATTATTCCGTGATCTGCCGGTGAAAGCACTTTGTCAAGGTGTTCAATATATAGGTACATATTCGTTTTATTTAATTGTCGTAAGTGTTGAGGAAGCCAAGAGTCAATTAACTTTTATAATGCCTCTATAAGGTGAGATATAAATATATCCGTCAAAATTTAAATGCATGCAATGTTTTTCTATGACAACTGCAAAACCTAGCGAGTAATCAGAACTAAAGGTTACATAAATATCGACCCAAATATTAAACTATTTTAAATTAATTTTATTAAATTATATATATAAGTAATAATTAAGTGTTTAATATTAAAAACAGCCATTTTACATAAAACAGCAATATTAAAAGCAGCCGAACCAATCTAACCGACATTGCCCGCCTTATTAGTAAGTTGAAGTGGCAATGGGCTGGCCACATCGCTCGACGAACCGAGAACCGATGGGGAAGAAAGGTTCTCAAGTGGCGACCGCTTACCGGAAAACGAAGAGTGGGACGTCCCGCCACACGATGGAAAGATCGGTCAAGATCGTAACAGTGCGTCTTTGGGGGAGGCCTATGTTCAGCAATGGACTTGATGATGATGATGAATATTAAAAACTAATTTCAATATAATCGAATTGGTTTTATAATAAAGTTTAATTATGGAACTTTTAGTCATATTATTGTATATATATGTATATATGTTTTTATTATATATGGGACAAAGGAAAAGACAACGATTTCTAGTGATAGATCATCGCTGCCTATGAACTACACGTTTCAATCCGTGCTTTGATTGTGTTACCCGCTTATTATACCATTTAAGTAGTATAACTTGCTTGTCCTTCGGCATAACTACAATCAATTTAGTATTTTTAGAGCCTTTATAACTCCAGACAAGCCGGTTTAATTAGAACATCAATATGGCTCTCTAACGGAAAAGACAGTGTTAAGACACTCGCCCGGCCACTGTCTAGTAACTATATAGTATATATAGTAACTAACTGTCAAGTAACTATATAGTAGAGTATATATATTAACTATATGTACTCAATTCAAGCCGGGAATCGAACCCGTAGCCATACTGTAGCTTACAAGGCCGCTGGATCACGAGGCACTCAAGTGATTCCTATAGACCAACGCACCCGAGAAACGACGGACATAATTACAGATTTTTCAGAAGACCAACGCATTAGCTAATTTCAATGCACGAAGCTCTTTAATATAAATTCTGACAGTAAAGTATCACATTTTTATTATATTCCTGTATCCCATTTCTTCGCCTTTTATGAACCGATAGCGTTGAAAGATATTGAAATAAATGTATTTCAATTATTTAATAAATGGTGTAGATAGGTACGTTAAATTTCATGTCGGTTATTATGGTATAGCGCACAGTGAAACAGGGGTCTCTTCTATGGTAGGTATGGTCTCCTATTGTAAGATAATACCGCGATTCGCTTGTGTTGCCGGCTTTTTACGCTTAAGCTATATAATTTCAAGGGCCTCCGTCAACCTCACTCACCCAGCTAAACGTGCTTATAAGTGCACGCTGACTTTTATATAACGCCATGTTATCACTTCAGGCGAGCCTTCCCAATTAGTGCGTCAGCATATCTTTCAGCATGCCTTTCCCACATATTCTGTTATTAAATGCGTATTGCTCGCTGAGTTTGAATACCAGAGAGAATCGGTTATGGATAACGGAAAAGCCTGATAAAAATAATAAATAACCGTATAAAATGTTTGCTATATATTATAGTATTGTATACAAATATTTTGTAACGAAAGTTTATTTTAATAGAAAAGATTTAATATATATCTAGATGTTGAATTACACCAATATGATCCCTATTTTCCTTTCGAACATCTGCTTTTGAACATCCAAAGATTATTGCAACATTTAAAACATGTGTCTTGCTTCAATTATGTTAAAAAGCTCCTCGTATATCGAATATAGTGGCCTATATCTTTTTTTTTGAATAAATTAAAGTGGATCTGTAAAATTGCACCTGTCTACTGGCTTTGCCATATTGTATTGACCGATGTACTTGACAAATCTCTGTGTTATAATCCTAATGTTTTAATTACATACCAGAGGTATCGGGTTCGAATCCCGGTCCGGAAAATTATAATTTATTCGGTGTCTGGAAGGGTTTGACAGTGGCCGGGAAAGTGTCTTTATACTGTTGCACCCGTGGGAGAGCCACTGACGCACTAATTGGACCGGCTCGTCCGAAGTGATACCACGGGCTCACATAATACTCAGCATGAAATGGTAGTTTTACTTGTATTGGTACTTGTACTATGTTTCGCGTGAGTAAACACAATACAAGTACCGTTTCACGCTGAGTATTTTGTGAGCCCGTTGTATTACTCCGGACGAGCCGATCCAATTAGTGCAGCATATGCTTCAACATGGCTCATAAAAACATAACAATCTATATTATAGATACAGGTTTAGCTCATTTTGACTTAGTATACAATGTTAGTGTGATTATTTATGTTAATATGTTTCAAAATTTTCTATAAATATCTCAGGTAAAAATGAAACGAATTAACATACAACCACAGTACGCTACCCAAATTCATCGTATTTAGTATTACGATTATTATTTCGTTATATGTAATAAACAATAGGATTTATTAATGTTTTAAATTATGTTCACTCTTATATTAAACTTTGATAAGATAAACTATCATTTCATTTAAGTTTCTAGGTACCGTTATTTATACTTTTTCGCTTCTCCTGCTGATGGAATTTTTATTGCCATTAAAAGTACAAATTAGAAAGGACATATTATGTCATGTTAAAGAAGCAATGTAATTTTAGCCCCAGAGTAATTCAATCTCTAACGCCAAAGAGAAATGTGAGTTATTAATTTCAGTGCAGTGCATCTTCGAAATGAGAACTTTTGTAGAGTCTGCTGCTGATTGAAGTCCCAGTTTCCCAATTCGCGGCCCTCTTGCCTTGAATGTCAAGTATGTAGACCGCAAAAATATTCTTCTACGGAATTTTTCATTTGCTCTATATTTCAAACAAAATTTTATATTTATTTAGTTCTATTGGAACCCGTGGTAGAGAAATGCTGATAAAAAAAATAGAATTAAATACGAAACAGAGAAAGTTAAATAATGTTACGGCAACTCGGCCTTGTCCTAGCCCCCTTTCAAGCCTAGGGCTAGGTCACCCATGCCGGCCACCCGGCCCATGGTCACCCCTAGGTGACCATGGGCGAAGAACCGTATTTCCTAGGTGAACCTCCTGCTCATTTGCCACCATTTCCATTAAAAAATTACAACTTATTTGATATAAAAGGGACTATTAATTGTGTCATTACCATTTTTTATATCTCTGAGTTTATACTAAATTTAAACAATGTTTAAGGACACACAAAGAAAATGAACATACCTAAATACGAATTTAGTTCTGAATTTCCGTATTTCAATAACATTGGTAGAACCAAAACTTTGTAATCATTAGTGAAGAATATCGAATTTCATCCAAGCTTTTAGTTAGTAAGACCGTCCTATCCACATTTGTACGAATAAGAGACCTTTACATATGAATTTGGAGATTTGTGTGCACCTATAAATTCTTGAAAATGTTATTATTTTATTTTATAGTTAAAAACAGAATTTGATAATAAATGTTTTTTTATGGTTTAGTGATCAACGTAGCAGGTATCCTATATGATAAGAGAACACAGATGCCCATGATCACCCGCGCGACAGTCCGCGCATTGTTTGTGTTGCCGGATTTTTATGCCGCTTAAGCACTTTTAAGATCCCGATATCCTCACTCACTCTGCGAAACACTGTACAAGTATCGTTTCACGCTGAGTATTCTGTGAGCCTGTGGTATCAATTCGGACGAGCCGGCCCAATTAGTGCTTAAAAATATGCCTCAGCATGGTTCTCCCACAGGACTACGCTACTAAATGATTATTGGATGTCACACAAAGTGCCTACTTCCATCTCATCACGAAAATATTCATCCAACGTGCATTGTGACGCTTTCAGGCTCCCTTTCCATGTGAATATCAATTAGGTTAACGAATTTTAAACAGCTCTCCATTTAATTTTTTAATTAAAAAATACTAGTTGAATTGTAAATGAACAAGATAAAGGGAATAAAGCTGAAGCTATATTTCTTTTAGACCGCTTCGTAGCTATGTGGTCTTATAAGGCTACCTCGTGAAAGATAACAGGTTCGATAGCCGATCTAAATAAAACAATATATAATGTATTCGGCCATTGGAAGGGATTGACAGTGGCCGGGCCAGTGTGTTACCACTGTCACACCCGTGGATGAGCCATGTTTAAGTATATGCTGACGCATTAATAGGACCAGATCGTCTGAAATGGAACGGACAGTTTTCGGACGAGCCGGCCTACGAGCATGGCTCTCCCACGAATGAGTTTTCATTCAATCCTTGAAATTACATTAGCTTCCATTTATCAATTACAACTTGTAAAATCTTTGTCATTATTTAAGCTATGGTAAAAAAAAACAAATCTTATCAGTGTATAAACATGTTTCTCTATTTAAACATTTTATACTTTTTTATAGATGATAAAGTTTAATATTAAAATAGAGTATTGTTTCAGAAAGCACTTAGTAGCTTTTGTTTAATTTTTTTGTTATTGAAATAGGCCGAAGATGAAAATCCTTATTCAATCAAAAGCAATGATTTTTGTTGTACATTTCTAGGTAGGACGTAGATTAGTTTTCCTTGAAAATTGACAACGCGAGTTTATTAATTTTACATCAAGTCAAAGTGTTCACTTATTAAACCATAAAATAAAGTAAACATGACTTTTCTATACTAAATTGTCTTAAGATACTTTTCTGTGGGTAATACCCACAATTCTAGACTCTACTGAAATGTGAATGTAACAAGCCACGAAAGATTACCCAACTGTTCTATACTTGACTAGAAAACATAAGGCCTACCATGGTAAAACATAATTAAATAATCCTTGCTCCGTTGTACGCAATATGCTGACGTAAAAAGTTTAAGTAAAATTAGTAAAAAGTGATCTGGAAAATTTTAGTTATGGCAAAAACTTGACCACATGTTGCATGGTACTTATTGGTGCTTCTGCCGATCAAGGGTTGGTTTCATAGTATTGAATTACCATACCATAATTTGAATGAGAAATATTTGTTTTATAATCATTATGTCTTGTGCAAAATGCGACCGATAAAAAATTCAAATATGATTTGTTTTGTTTTCAAATAGTGTCGACATGTCTTTAATTTTTTTCTAATGGTATAGCGGACAAGGGCAGGTGTGTCTTCTACCTATATAGTAAGAAAACACCGCCGCTCTTGGACAACAGGCCCACAGGCCGCGCTTTTGTTGTGTCGGCGGCTTTATAAGCCGCTTAAACGTCATAATTTCAAGAGCCTCTGATATCCATACTCATTTAGTGAAACAAAGTACAAGTACCGTTTCACTTTGAGTATTCTGTGGCCCAATTAGTGCGTCAGGAAATGTTTCACGATGGCTCACCCACTTTTTGGATCTGTTGAAAAAATGAAAATACAACCCTAGAGTAGATGTCAAAGTTAGATGAGCTTTTTGATTGCAATAGTACGTTGATTGCGGACTTTTATTTTCCCGAAATACTAATTGGAAACTTTTGAAACGTATATCGCATGTATGACATTAAGTTGGGCATAGCATTATTTTACGTTGTAAGTACCGTACCTATATTTTTTGCTGAATTAAAACCCTGTCTTACACAAAATGTACTTATCTTATTTCTTATCTTATGCACGTTAATTATCGATTTATTGGACTTGCCTTAGCTAAATTTATTTTTCTCTAATGTAATTATCTCTAATACATTTGCACATAATGCGGGCGACGCATTGGACTTATTTAAATAATAACGTCTCCGTTGCGAATCTTAAGTCAATGCGGTGCGTCAATAAGGTTGTGATTGGTGCATATTGAGGCTTCATTGCTTCAGGCTTCAACAACTGTTGAACGCATCTGCGCTTTAAACGTAGCCCCCAAGTGTATAATAAGGCTGAGGTGGTAATCGCGGCGCATTCGTTTGGCTACGGTCGTCTGGTGAGGACGTACTCCTCTCAGTTAAGCGCGTACGAAATAACTTGCCGCGATGCAGTGCTCAATATATTGTGTTGTTCTTTTATGTTTATGGACTGCAAATGGTGCCGAACTACAAATTAAGCAGGAGCTTCAAGCAATGGCTGAACAGATCCAGGTCCTGAAATCAATGCATTCGTCTGATATCACCCGATTGAAGGAAGAAATTAACGAGCTGAAGTATGTTTGATAAATTCATATGATTACAATTTTCAATTGCGAGAGGCACCTTCTTATGTGATCTTTTTGAAGTTAATTATAGATTAATACTTGTATTTTTAAATTTAATTTGGAAGTTTAACTTCTTGATGAGAAAGAATGTTATCAAGAAAATGCTGCATGTATTGGGAAAAATTTATTACCTATGTGGAATTGATTTTTAATTTTTTTTTTCATTGTGTCATTGCGATATTTAAATGCAATTGCGACTTTTAAATTGTGGATGTATTGATTGATTGAAAATGTCTTTTTACTCCGCTAATATAATCAATTTTCTTAACATAATTTTCTTAAAAATATTTTTATTATATTTATTAAATTATATTTTTTTTTATTTAAATTATATTATATTATTTTTTATTTTATTTAAATTATATTCATTATATTTATTAAAATATATGAAACATTTGCTCTAACATTTATTAAGATTTTTATTAAGTTATATTATTTGAATTTTACCTATAAGAAAACCATCATTTCTAAGTTGACGACTAGGGAGTTGTTTCACACTTCATAATTCATATAGTTAGGAAAATATAATAAAATGTCAAACAATGATTTGTTTGATAAATTATTAATAATAGATACTTTATTGATTAAAGACCTATTGAAACTCTAATAAATTTACATGTATCTACGTACTTATATAGGATAGGTGCACTAAATATAATTTACATCTGCTGCTATATTAATCGCATATGAACTTTTCAATAATATCAACTTTGCAATATTGTGGGATAGCAATAATAGGCATAAGACTGAACAATTTAATAGAAAAGTAGCTTTTGCATCTGTGCTCTTGATATTACATATTATACTAGAAGTGTACGTCTTTTCTGTCTATGCGGTTCCACATTAACTTGTTTAGTGAACGGTACTTGTAATGTGTTTCGCGGAGTGAGTGAGGATATCAGAAGCCGTTAAAAATGTAAAAATTCGGCAACACAACCAATGCGCGGACTGTGGCGCCGTTGTCCATGGGCGGTGTTCTCTTACCATATAGGAAACCCACCTTTTCCGTTGTCCGCTATACTATAAAAAAAACAAATCAGAAAGAAATTATTAAATATACAGCACAAGGATGAAAAATAATAATTAGGGAAGATATTCACAAACCAAGTATACTTCATGTTTAATTAATTTAAACGGTTAAAAGCAATCTTTGAAGAATTATCATCGTTATCTGTTTGTTACTAAAATTAACTCTCACGGACCTATAACATCATGACTGAATTAATGATGTAAAGTTTTTTGATTACCGTGTTTTTGGTATGCAGAATATGTTAATTGCAATTGTTTTTTTTTACTTTCAAGTGAATAATATAAAATTAATAACAATCCTTGTATGCAAGTTTATTGATTGCAAGTGGAGGGTTGTTATATTATTTACGATTCAAACAGGTGATGTCATAATCATCAATTGCAAGAACGAGATGATTTGAAGAAGATATCCGATCTTACTGAAATAAGTAAAGGACTTAGGTTTAGTTAAAGTCGCAAGGATTTATCTCATTAATAGATATTTATTAAATATAACGTTTACGTCAACTGATTGTATATCCTTTGTCAATTTCTGTAAAAATTGCGGTCAAAGTGTAAATCAGAAAGTGTGAAAAGAATTTAAATATAAATGCTCTCGAGGGTTTTTCAAGTCATAGCAAGATCTGAAGTTGCACAAGGCGTGTCGTAATACAAAACTTTGTTAAGTAAAAGTGGTGTTTCGAGACGGGATAAGAGGCCCTCATTGAGAACCAGGGCATTGGATCAGCGCGATATTACTTACCCCTCCTCGGGGAATTACCAAAGATTGTACGCCCTTGGAAAATTTTAATAATTTCCAACTTTGGTTCAATTATATTCGAATTATTTATTACTTTTTAATTTTAGAGTGTACAGAAGTTGCAACTCCTGTACAGGGCACAATATCTTGGGACTCCGCTCTTCGAGATCGCCGGCAACCCGAAGGGGTTGCTGAAATTTCTTGGAGAGGTAGCTTTGAGTGATAGGTACACCACACCATCCCCACATAAAATAGACGCTCAGACGCCGAGTAGCCGAAAATTGCCCGCTTCCCCATACCATACTTTTAATTTTTTACATTGCACAATATTAAGAGATTTTTTTTAAATTGCTAACTCAATGTGCGAGCTCTAAGCGGCGGCTAAGTCTCTTACAGCTTTACGTGAAGATATTAGAGCATCAAAAGATATTGGAGCTATACAGGTTTTGTACAGACACTATATGTCCACATTATAATTTATAAGGTAACATAAGGCAGCATAAGCAGATAAGAGTATTATTTAAATATTAAATTAAACTAGCAACAGAGCCCTTTTTATTGTCCTATTTGATGTGGCGACGAGCGAACAACCATGCAATTTCCAGTTATTCAATATTAGTTTTGCTTTTTTATTTCAATGTAACGTAAATTATAGGAAATTTTATGACAATGCATTTCAAACGTGAAGGGTTGTAGCGATATAATTGAAAACTGAATATACATAAATTAATCCGTGGGAGAGCCAATCTGAAGCATATGCGGACGCACTGAATGGACCTCGTCCGAAGTGATATCACGGGCTCACAGAATGCTCAACGTGAAACGGTACTTGTACTGTGTTTCGCTGAGTGAGTGAGGAAATCAGTGGTTCTTAAAAATACCGCTTAAATGACGTAAGAATCCGGCAACACAATCAATACGCGAACTGTGGCGCGGTTGTCCATTGGCGTGAGTGTTCTCTTACCATTGTGCATCTTTTTAAGAAACGTTATCATTGAATTGCATTTTTTTTTCAATTAATAATATTCATATTTATTCCGCCATCTGATCCAACCTATTAATTAAAGAGTGCACCCAAAAGCAACGTGATGGGGGTGTGTACATCTGGTACTAATGGAATGTTTATTTATATCCCCAGAGGAAGTAATATTATGGTACGAGTATACATCCGGTAGGCGGCAACCCACGCACGCGTGTTTAAAAAGTGTACATATTAAAAAAAATACTAATAAAACCTCAAAATTATGCCAACATATTAATTTACTTGATTAATCAAATATTTTCTACCACTTTAAAAGTTTCTTATCAATGACAATCTTTAAAAATAAACAATAAATTTAAAAATAATGAAAATAAAAGCAAGTCAGTTCATTTTATTTCTTAGTTAATTTATTAACCCCAAAATACTAATCTTTACGTTATCATCATAAATATATTTTATATATTATAGGCAATGTATTGTAATTGTGCATATAAAGAAAATATAAATATTTAGAAGCGATAAATTTGAAATGACCTAATATTATTAAAGAATTTCTAATCCGTAATATGAGCGGCAGGTGCAAAGCTCCGGCCACTATTTCGTTGATGGCAGATTAGAATTTTTTGTTGGGACACGTGGCAGCCACACAACTTTCAACCTTACCGCGTATCGTTTGGATATATCAAATTTCGTAACAGAGGGTTCAAATAAAGTGAGATTATTAAGAAAAGGTGAACCGCAGCGGTCTGCATTTCTGTACAGGGAATTTTGAACTTTTTGGTACTACACATACGCGGCATTAGATTTTGATGAATTTAATTAAACTTGTTCGTGACGTTTGAGTCATTTGTTATATTTTTTTCTAACGCCCTCATCTGCAGCATATGGCATTAACATCTGCTCCTAGAAAATTCAAGGTGTTTTAACAATACGGATATCATTTTTTATGATAAATTCTATCGAATTCTAATTTCCTATTGTCCTTCGTACTAAAGCCTGTTAATTTTTTTGAAATTTCGACATTACACACATATTTGATATTAGGTTATTGCAATTTTAAATTCTATTACATTTATACAAAATACATGTGATACATATTTAACGTTTAAATTTATAAAAAGATACAGACAATAAAGAAAAAAAAAATATAGATGTGTTTGATATTTGACCAACATAAGCTGTATCTTTTTTTATCAATATCTTTCTCGTAACTCAATCAAAATCTCATCCAATCGGTTCAGTAGTTTCGACGTTAAAAAACGGAAATAGAATGTATCGCTTTCATCATTATTATCATCATTTCATCCGTAGAAGTCCACTGCTGGACACAGACCTCTCCTTGGACCTCCATGAATACCTATTGGAGGTGACTTGCATCCAGCATCTTCCATCGACCTTTCTAAGGTCGTCTGTCCACCTTATGGGACTTTTTCTATTTTATTTCTCTTTCGATCGAGTTTAATTGTAAAATGTGTATTAAACAAGATTTGAACCCTCGCAAATAGCACATTCACCGCGTGTTTGAATAATTGTTCTGCAAGTAAAACTGATACGAGACATAAAATGAAACCTATAATTGTGTAAATAATTCACCTTATATCAGAGTTATATCTCTAAATAGGTTTTTTTTTATAATTACCACACATTATTATTAATACAAACATATCTGTATTTGTGAGTCTGTCTCTCTCTCTCTATCTCCACTTTTCGAATTACTCTATCTTACTAATATTTCCGCAGTAGACCAATTACGTATTTTTTTTAATATTTAGAAAACAGGAGGGAAATTTTGTTAGTCTTTGTCAGATATATATTAATGTTTTAACAAAAGGCGATACATATTACATTTTTAGTTTTTCCTGTAACACAATAGTCGTTTGCGAAAAGGTAGAGATCAACGGACTGAAATTAATTTCACATTGGAAAAAAATAATAATGTATGTGTTTTTCATAAAATATGTAGTAACGTTGTTTTGTTGACATGGTTTTAGCTATAATGTTTTCTCTTTTTGATTCTTACCTTTTCCTAACCGGTTAAACAAATATAAACCAGCTTTATTCTGGCTGGATGAAATTTTGAATAATATATTTTAATAGAATCTGAAAGAGTTGGGAGTTATTTTGATTAGATTAGACATATTTACCGATTCCATATCGTATTTACATTGGCTAATCATTAGAACTCCACTGAACTGTCATAATACCGAACTGATAACACCTAATCGGTCACTAAATCCTGAAAAGAAAATAGAGAACTTTCTAAGTTCCATCACGCAAGTAGGATGGAATTCTATAAGTTGCCTGAACCTGAAACAATACCATCTGTTTAATCATTTACTCAAAAAGATGTATTATAATTTGCCATTTCTGTGTCCTTTTATTTAGTAGGTACATACATAATCAGTTTATCTCATTGTGTGTTTTTTTTTAATTATCTAAGTAGTAAGTTTCGTATTTATTCTATAGCGGACAATGGAGAAGGTGGATCTCCTATATGGTAAGGGAACACCGCCGCCCATGATCAACCGCGCCACAGTCCGCGTATTGGTTATGTTGTCGGCTTTTCACGACATCCTGACCTCCGATATCCTGACTCACTCTACAAAATACAGTAAAAGTACCGTTTCACACTGAGTATTTATTTCTTACAAAAGGTCAAGTTTTTTAATTCACCTTCATTTTCAATTGTTCCAGACACTTTCTAATTTTTTATATTACGATATTTTTCTATTGGAATTCAAATATCCTATCTGCTTTGCAATTCATTAGTTATTATTAAGCTTAGATAGGAATAATATATTTCATTATTCTTAAATTTAAGTAATAACATTGCATTGGAATTATTTTATAATTAAATATCCTTCCGGTATATGAAATTAATTACAACCAGCAAGCTTTGTATTTATGCGAGCGTGGTTTAATTTTCTCGAGTGCATATATTTGTTTACGTTAAATTCGAATATCAATCAACAAAAATAAAGGCAACCGATTCTCTAAATTAACGTATTACGTTTTAGGTAGGTAGCCTACCTATTTTATTTAGTATTCATCTATTTCATGGTCTTTATTAGTTAAAAACATAGACAATTAACATTACATAGTAAAACTTATTACGTACATGATTGAAATAGTGATATTGAAACAAAAATAAATAAACATGATTATAATTAACGATGCCTTAGAAAGTGACTATCAGGCTAGTTCAAATAATAAATAAAGCCACAGTAGGTACTTAGGACAAGATACATAAATATTACGTATGACAATGTTTAGATATTAGCCCGGATAAATTAGGATATAAGTTATAAATTTTTCGGTCATTGGAAAGGCTTTACAGTGGCCGGATGAGTGTCTTGAAATTGTCACGCCCGTGAGAGAGCCATGCTGATATATTAATTAAGCCGACTGGTACCATGGGCTCACAGAATATTTTGCGTGAAACGGTACTTGTGTATCGTTAAATGAAAGGCCTTTGAAACTATGCCGTTTGATGCGGCATTAAAAGCCGGCAACACAAGTAAAGCGCGGACCGTGGGGTGGTAGTACACGGGTGAAGTTGTTCTCTTACTATATACAAGACCTACTTGCTCCATTATTCTCTATATCAATTATATATTTATTTTATTATTCACTATTCATTATATTCATTATAAATTCTATTCAGACCGGGGATGGAAACGTGGTATCACTTCGGACCAGCCGGCCCAGTTAGTGCATCAGCATATGCTTCAGCATGGCTCTTCCTTGCATAGATAGGTGTATAGATCAATTAATCGCTTTGATTGACTGAGACCTTTATTTATAATTAATGCGTAACGGACAATGTTTAGTACAAGGGTGCGCAGGAGACACGGTCTCGGAAAGCGTTGTTGCATAACACTATATCCTGTTCCGTTAGGGTCTCTAAACACATTTATTAATCGGAACTGCAGTTGATTGCAATATTCAAAATTAATATTTGATGTTATAAATAATATTCTATTCTATTTCTCTAGTCGGTGCCTCATGACTGATGGTCGTAGTCATCATCAGTGTTCCACACCACTTTTTACTGTACGATGGCAGTGGGTGTTAGCTTCAATGCTAGACTAGTTGTTAGGTTTAAACCTACCATATTGAATCATAGGGAAATATCAGCAGTGATTGTCCGTTTCCTTCTTTCTGCTTCAGACTTATTAGGAGTTATTTAGATTCCAAGTCCACTATCTCTCGTCAACATCAAGTTATCAATACATTTAAAAAATATCAATTAATTACGAAACATACGAGTGGTAATTACAACATTTTATTAAGCCTTCATGTAGAACATCATTTAAAAATCATTACATACGATATTTCCCGGTATTCATTATAAAATTTAATTAAACATAACAATCATTTTTCCAGCGCAATATTGGGAGAAAGCAATTTTCACTTATTATTATCGTCTGTTATTAACTTAAATTCAAAATTCAGAAGTTGATTGAAAAAATGTGGTTTTTCAATTTTGTGGCGCTGAAATGTCTTTATGGCGTCTGATTCATTTATCTCTATATCGTTTTTATCATTCACCATAGCTCGTAGTTTGAAATTGAGTGAACTTTTGTCTCTCGAAAGGCTTCACAGTGGCTAGGCAAGTGTCTTAATACTGATGCACTTTTGCTGGTTCGTTCGAAGAAATATCACGGGCTCACAGAAAACTAGTTTGAAAAAGTACTGGTCGTGTGTTCCGCTGAGTGAGTGAATATATTGGAAGCCCTTGAAATTATATCGTTAAAGCGGCGTTATAATTCGTTAAGTCGAAGGCGATAGACGAGGGTGATCTCTTACCACAGAGGAGATTCGCCTGCTACTTGGCCCGCTATACCATAAAAACCCAGCCAATTAATGACGATTTGGAAATTTTCGAATCATATTTACGAGTATATTTAATATTATATTTAATGGAATACCATTGCGGACGTTGTCTGTTCATAAAGTAACAGAACACAACAAGTTTTAATTAAAAGCAAAGCGAATTGATAGACCTTCACAAATGAGAAGCAATAATTCATCGCACGGGTAAATTAATATTCTACGTTTGTAGAATTTTAATGAATATCAATTTTCAGGAAAAACCAAGTGGTACCATCAAACAGCAACCTAGACCACAACTCTCAGGTGACGCTGCAATGGGCGCAAACATCGATGAACGAGCTTCGAATGGAGATGCGAGAACTCAGCAATAACATAAACAGCTCAGTCCTCCTTCGGCACCTCCATATAATACGCAATGAGGTACTTCAAGTTTATTATTAGTTATTGTAGGTTACCTTAGTGACACGGATCGGTCAGTTTATGCCCTAATTAAAGCTTCAGACTATAATCTCCAAAAAAAAATATAATTATATTTTTTTTTCGAGTTCCCACTAGATAATTTACTAGTGGGAACTCGGCAGACGTCGCCCGTCGTTTTTTTACGTGACATATTTTTATTTCATTCTGGTTCTTACAAATTTATCATAATGTAAATGATTATAATATTAGTTACTAAAAAAATAGATATGCTAAAAATGTATAAGCTATATTATAGCAAAGTTTCTTTAAAATCCGTTCAGTAGTTTTTGCATGAAAGAATAACAAATATACTTACAAACTTAGTAATACAGAATCAATTATGCTTAAATCTCCACATTTAATATGTTTGACTGAAGTATTTGATGAATTATTTATTCAGGCAATGATAACTAATAATTTTATATTTTAAAGCATTTGGCGTGGGTAAAATATTATGTTATTTTAAAAATTCAAAGGCAAAAATGTTTACCGACTACAAAATATTTTGCTCTGCATACTTCGCAGTAAATAAAATATTTGTACTTTAAACAAACGTAATTTAGAGAAAAATAAAATTATATTTGTTTTTGTTTTGTTTAATTGCTATAATTCTACTTTGAATGTGAATTTAATGATAATGTAGTAGTTAAATGTTTTCACATCTTTTCAACCTAGCTAATTCTAGGCGTCCTAGGCATTGAAATATGACTATTTTTGTAAAGAACTATAACCAATACTATAACTATAAACCAATTACTATCATCTTAATATGTCTTCAAACAATTGAAGCTTCTTTTCACAATAATATTCTGCGATATCTCAAAGAATATTAGTGAGATTTACTGATTATATTGTGTGTACATTTAATACAACGGGTTGTAATTTTCAGTTGAAACAAGCTTTAACGGAGACTACTGATTTGGTACAATTCACAAATACCCAGGAGACGAGGATTGATAAATTGGATAATGAAGTAGAAAGAATGAAACATGAAAACCAACAATTGAGGGGCATGATTGCTCAACTCAGGACCCACGTCGGGAAACTTTCTAAGGAGGTAAGGATTTCAAAACAAACTCAACGATTCTTTTTTTTATAGTATAGTGGACAACGGAGCAGGTGGTTTATCTATATGGTAATAGAACACCGCCGCCCACGGACAACTGCCCCACAGTTCGCACATTGGTTGTGTTTCCGACTTTTTAAGCCAATTTAGCGTCATTTTTACACTTTCAGGTCCACATATGGTTAATATAATGAACTATAGTACAAAGAATTGTCAAATTTGAGTATTTTTTTTCAATTCAATTCATTACGGCCGCGATACTAGTTTTCTTGTAATACTCAAAACAATTTTACGTAATTAAATTCATAAACAAAACTGTTAAATGTCGTGAGAAATGCGTCTTCGTATTAGTTTTCATTGAATCTTGTTCCCACGAGTAAATTTTCTTTTTACGACAAAATCCCAGTACAAAAGCGAATTGCATTGGCATTCATGATAAATTTTCAACGGACGTATTACAAGCAAGCAGCATTCACGACCAGTTCTTAGGCAAATTAAAGTGGTGCATTAACAATATGGACTTCATACACTGATGCACGCCTTTGATTCGGATATTGATAGATGCCGGCCGTCTTCTAGGAAAATATTGCACTGAAACGTTGATATACTGCAGCGAAAGAAGCTCGCCTATCCCCATTTCTATATCGGCGGTTATAAGGTCGTTTGAATTAATATTATTGCTCTATACATTTATTACTGACTTATTAAGGTTGAATTTCGAAGCACTGGTAAGTAACAGGTGGTGGTAGTTCACGCTTTGTGAGTGCGACCGTTGCCAACCGACACAACATGACTTACACAGCTAATTACATATTCATACCCTTCCCCGTTGTTTTGAATCGAAGGAAGAAAGAAACATCTTTGATTTGGTTTCGTGAGAGATTTAATTTTTTGCGATTAGTATATTTTATACGTAATGTAGATTTAACAAAACTGTATGTGGTAATGTTTTATACTTCTAATTCTATTTGAAAAAAGAATGTAATCTCTCTCAAACTCAACTACACATTTTTTACCCGAAACGAAATCCAAAGAATCATCTCAAAATACTTTTATTATTTATGGAGGTAGAATGGAGGCCATTGAGAAAAACCTGTCATCAAAACGTATTCACCCTTGCGGTTCGCTAACATTACGCGGAAGTCCCATTGAAAGGCATTACAAAGCAGTATAAAACGACAAAGAGACCGAATTCCGTACACATTGAACAGATTTTGCCAATAAATCTATACTTAACGCAACGCAATATGTTATATTTCCCGTCCTTTAAAAACTCAATTCTATGATAGAGTTCTTTAGGTAGCTCTGTCATCTCTTCTGTGTCTGTAAGCTCTTCAAACACCTCAGTCAATTTATATAATATTTATAAACATATACCCGTATTAATAGGTCTTTTTTAATATAAATTCGCGCATCTCCACTCTGTGGAATAAGCTTACTGCAGAGGTATTTCTAAGTCTATACAACTTGACGGCCTACAAAGACCTATCCCTTAAAGTCCGGCAACGCACTGGCTCTACAAGATCCAACAGTGTCCAAGACTAACAATTATAAATGAAATATACTTTCTTATTAATACATTCGTATAACATAATGTCTACGTTTGTACCTTTTTCAGCGTGTCAGCAAAAACTTACGACCGCACACCGAGAGATACAGTTTACACGAAAATCAATGCCTGGAACTAATTAATTAACGTCCAATATGCAGTTTTTAAGTAACATAAGAAACGCAAATTCTTAAGGCAACCAGATGTTTACCGTGTGAAATATTTGAAAAAATCAACCTATTACAAAATATTTTTCTTGAATTATAAATATATCTCAAAAATAAGACAAATATTTATCAGTGATTAGACTACGCAATGCAAAGCTTCCGATTTAAAAGACAAATTATTTTTCGAAAGTCACATTTAATTACACCACAATTTTTGACCATCCAACATTCCAATACATCTGCCCATAAATTTACTTGTGTATATAAACTAAAATATTAATTGCGAAAAGATTTTATGTATGTGATACCAAAAATTAGCATAAAACGAAATCGTCCAAGTACTATCAAAGCATTGCGTGTGGTTGGTCCTCGACAACAGGTGTATGAGTACTCATTTACTTTATTATGTCTCTCTTTGATTCACATACTTATGTTAAAAAACTGGTTGCGATGCGAGATTGAGCGAATGGTATTCTATAGGTAATATTTTATTTGTTAATTATACTTCCAATAGTAAAAAATATAATTAATTGCAATAATTTGATTACATTGTATAGAGAGAATTACTTTGATATGGATCAATATTTCATACTATATTTCAAATAGTTTTGAACATGGCCGACCACAATACCACTTTGTCATTCATAACTCGTTTCTATCAGTGACGTGTTCGTTAAGAGTTGAATCTAAAAATCCTACTAATATTATATAAGGGAACGTTTGTAAGATTATCTTAGATGCACGGATATTTGTTATTCTCTCACGCAAAAACTACTTAACAGATTTCTATGAAAGTTTGAAATAATATAGCTTATACATCAGAATAACATAGAGGCAGAATAACATAGATTTATATTAATAGAGTCTAAATTTAAAAAATCTCAAGTTAGTTCGACGCAATAGGTGGTCGACTTCCAAGTCGACTAGTATGAAAGAATTTTCACCCCCACCCGTGGGGGAACCATCCTGAAGCATATGCAGATGCACTAATTGGGCCGGCTCGTCTGATGTGATACCACGGACTCACAGAATACTGAACGTATAACGTGTTTTTTGTATATTGTGTTTTCCTGAGTGAAGATATCGGAGGCTCTTAAGAATGCCATTTAAGTGGCGTAAAAATCCGGCAACACAACCAATGCGTGAACTGTGGCGCGGTTGTCCATAGGCGGCGATGTTCCATTACCATATAGGAGACCCACCTGCTCCGTTGTCCCGTATATTATAAATTTTAAATTTTACAAAAAATTCTAGATATTATTGACAATTTACTAAATTGCTTACGTTATATAACTTATGTTTAAATTTATCAAGAAGTATGTCTTTTTACATAAAAGTATTGAAATAATAAAAATCAGATTCAAAATAATCAAAAACTTTCCGTTCTTGTAGTAAGTGATTGGTTGTATATGTCCATGGCGAAGTATCTGTACAAAGATAGTGTATTAACATAGCAACAGATGTAGATAAACTTTAACTAAAGTAAATGAAGATCCAGTTTCTGTAATTGTCTTAAAAAAAAAAAAAAACCTTTTCGTAAGTGTAGTCCCAATAATAAGAACGGATATAATCCCGACATCTCTGTGTGCAGTCCGTTCTCAGACACATTATACCAATTTAAATACAAAAGTTATGAAAAGTGATGATGAAGAATGATCATTAAACATTACAAATTTAACCTCTGCTAGAGTATTTGTCCTCTCTGTTGTCACTTTTTACTACAAAAAAACATATTAACAAGAAACTGACAAAGCATTGGAAATATTAGGCTTAAACGGTACAAAAATTGTTTTTATACGAAGATACATGCTTCAGTTAATGTAATACAATTATAATTCAATAACAAACCATGAAATACTTTTGAAATTCAACATCTATTGAGATCATAAATTGTCTATAGCTATTAATACGATAAAACATCTGCCTGGACTATACTACACTGGGTATAACTAGAAAAAGGAACCTATATCTCTCCACAGATGCGAGATGGACCACCTGGTTACTAGTTGAATTCCTGTTTAAAGCCTTCGTTATACGAATGTTAATGTTGTTACTAAACATTTTCCTCCAAGTATATACATATAGTTAAAAAGATCCTTATTTCAAAATGTCTTAGAAAATCAGTACCTTTTCTAATATATAAGCTGTAAACTGCTTTTAGAAATTCGGCCTTAAGTTTTTTGACTTAAGACGCATATTATAACTAGATATATCCCGTGATGATCCTTCTTTATGCTACTTCTAAAATATCCATGGTTATCTTTAACAATATCGCACTTCAATACAAAAATCTTTTATTACTACTATTTTATTTGCAAAAGGGTTATAGTATTCTAAAGGTTTTTTAATTATATTTCTATATTAAATAGTTAAGACTTGAATGCATCATAATTACTTAAATCAATAACGATTTGATTAGACACTTACTCACCTACTGTTAATAATGTCTTAATATCAATCGACTTATCAATAGTCAGTTGATTAAAACTCGTTTAACGTACACTGTAAGCCTTGTATGCTGGTGAATGATGGTCAACCAAACCGATGTTAATTCACAAACGCATTGGAATGTGCATATGCAATGTTGCATAAAGAAGTATAAGTTAAATGGTTTACGAGTTCAGTGTTGCATCTCGGCTTCAGCAAGGTTATAGGCTTATAACCAGTTCGGCGGCTGTCCTTAATTACAGACGCGGATTTATAGCAGATGGCTATTTCATTCACATATATATAAATATGTATATATAAGTGTATATATCTATACACTCTTTATATATGAGTTGAATGTATGTCTTCTTATTTCTAGTTTTAATTAACGCAGTACGCCTTGTATTGATAGTAAAATTAATAAATTAAAATAAATCTTGGGGACTGTCAAAAAATAGCACATCCGCGCCCGCTAAGGCTAAGAGTGCATGCGTGGTGGACAGCTTATCTTAGTTAAGCATCCTGATCAATTGCCTCGTGTTTTTATTTTAAAATGTTTGTAAATTTGTACACATTTACCGTTAATATGTACCGTCTATATATGGTAAAACTAAAGTTCAGTATCTTATGACGAACTTCGGGTGCCTAGTTTTTATATGTCTATAGCAAATAAGTGTTTAATTAAAATGAAATACTTTGAATACATTTTATAATGATACAAATAATCGCTGATTTTACTTCGTGAGATAATTGAACTGTACAGATATATTTTTTAAATGAATTGGACTTTTTTATCCAAATTTATTTTCTCCGTGGCTGAGTGGTCTTGTTAGCTACCGCGATGAGACTGCGCAAGATGAGCAGACAAGTCAGTGTTTGATCCCCGTTCTGTATACAATTTATAAATAGATTTATTTATTCGGTTTTTGGAAGGGCGTTACTGTGGCCTGGTGTGTGTGTGTTTGCCATGCTGACCCAAAAATTCTGCCAGCTCGTCCGGAGTGATAGTTACCGGAGTATACCATAGACTCACAGAATACCAGCGGGAAACAGTATTATTACTATGGTTTGCTCATCAAGTTATAAAGCTTAATCGACATAAAAAGACGGTAACAAAACTTAAGCGCGGATTGTAAAGCGGTTGTCCATGGGCGGTGATGATCTATGACCATCAAGGGGACACACTTACACTGTTGTAAGCTATATAATAATAAAATATATTACGTAATACTTTAATGGAGCAATAATTAATTTAATTCGGACTGCATTTTGACCAAGTTCTTAATTCATGGACACATCTCGCGCGCGCACCTTTACCGTTTTTTTATTGTTTCTTATATTAAACATATAATTTTTTTACTACCGGTAGTTTAAATCGGAGAACTTTATTTTAAAACCTTAAAAGATATATATTTTGGGGTGGACAATGAGTAATGTGTAATGAAACAATCTTTTGTTTCAGTTGAAGGCCAAACAATTCGAAGAGATGGATTCAAGCAGTAACAACGAAATATATGAATCTCGCAAGACTCCAAGCAACCATAGGCTACGCCATTCTAAAATGATCCACACTCAAATTTTGCGTTTGTCACGTAGCCAAGATCAGCTCGATGTATACCAACAGACTCTTCAGAACCAATTACTAGATGTTCAACGTCGTGTCGACCGTCTAGAGGAACCAAACTGGAATCTTCTCAAGACCAAATTGGAGCTATACGATTTAGAATCTAAAATATTCAAGCAGGAATTGACAAACATTTCGTTAAATTTATCTGATTTTGACAAAGTGCATGCATCCTTGCTGGAGTTGCGGGAAGACGTCGAGAGCATTGAAAATAAAGTTGATAAAACAATACCAGAGTTCAGGAAAGAAATATCAAAGCTGGATGTCAGTTTTGCTCAGGTAAATTTTATCAGTATAATTAAGGCTTAGGTTAGGTGCAATATTTTCTTATTACTTAGAATATATAGGAGGAGGATAATTAGGAGAAATCTAAATCTAAGTGAAATTAATATAATTTTCTTGTGTGTACTTAAGTGTTTAATCAAAATATCTTGTTATAGCTTAACGCTGCGACGTCATACATCAAGGAAAATCAAGAAAATTTGAAACAGACTGTTAAAGCGATAGCAGTTAGTGTTAGCAATGTAATAGACCGATCTGAATTGGAACAACTAAATATGAATAAATTAAATGAATCTATTCTTGATTTGAAAACTACGGCCAAACAACACTTCTATCGCTTAAATGACCACATCCTGAAGGTAATAATAATATTAAAATATTTTAACTCTTTTTTTGTTCCATAGCGGATAACGGAGTAGGTGGGTCTACTATATGGTAAGAGAATATCGCCGCCCATGAACAATCGCGCCACAGTCTGCGTATTACGCTGCTTAACAGACACTTTTATGGCTCTCTGATATTCTCGCTCACTTTGCGAAACACAGCACAAGTACCGTTTCACGCAGAGTATTCTGTTAGCCCGTGGTATCACTTCAGACGAGCCAGTCCAATAAGTGCGTCAGCATATATATTACTTCAGCATAGCTCTCCCACGGATGCCTTACAATATTAACAAATTTTATTATTAACTACTAAAAAAATATATGCTAATAGAATAAATACTTAAAATTAATGAGTAAAGAGCAAGCCACAATACAAAATACGAAGGAAATATAAAATTTAACTTATAAAATAATATTTATTAATAAGTATTAATATTTATATTTTGTTACAGAGCGAAACCACGCACGTGGACTCTAACTATACAATTGTCTCTCTTCCCGAACTGATGGGCGAAGTAAAGGAATTACAACCGGTGGAACGTGAGTACGAAGACCTTGTTAAACAGTTGCCTAAGGATTGCTCGGAAGTATCAGCAGTTCCCGCTACTTATCTTATCCATCCAGGTAAAACTCCTATCGAAACCTGGTGTAGCAACCAAACAACCCTCCTACAACGGCGCTATAACGGAACCGTAGAGTTTAATAGAAAATTCACGGAATACATACAGGGCTTCGGCGATCCCACTTCAGAATTTTGGCTGGGCCTCCAATCAATGCATGAGATTACAGCAGACAACTGCTCAGCAATGAGAATTGACATGACTGATATCTATGGAAGCATGTGGTATGCTCAATATGATCACTTTTCCGTTGGCAATGCTGACTCCGGCTTTGTTCTTGAAGTGAGTGGCTTCAAAGGCAACGCGAGTGATGCTTTTGAATATCAGAATCACATGGAATTCTCAACGGTTGACCGTGACAGGGACATTTCAAACACCCACTGTGCAGCTAATTACGAGGGTGGCTGGTGGTACTCTCATTGCCAACACGTTAACATTAATGGTAAATATACTCTCGGCTTGACATGGTTCGACTCAGTTAGGAACGAATGGATAGCTGTCGCATCAAGCGAAATGCGCGTATTCCGTCGCCCCGGCTGCTTCTAAATGTATACCTCTAAATATAATATAATAATATATAAAGTTCCCAATGATTTGCACGTATTAAATAACTTGTGCTGTAGTGTTTAAATGTTGTATTATGATAATCATACCAAAGATAAGCTAGTAAGCAACCTACTAAATGTCCAAATGTTATCAATGAAGAAACGTCTAAACTTTTTGCATCTATGTGTATTTTTTCCTTCTTGAAATAACTTCTGTTTAAATTTCTGCGAATTTTCAAGCCGCTGAACCGATAATATAATGTGAATACCTTATACTAAAAATATATTAATAAAATGGTAGATAATTTGAAATATTATAATCACTAATATAATGTAGGATAACTTGTGTTTTACGAAAAACTGTTAACTTTAGTCAATAAATTTATGGTTTAATATATATTTTAAGTGATAGTTATTAATGTTTAAGGTCTGAGCATT
The DNA here is from genome assembly GCA_018230265.1 of Delias oraia. Classification (NCBI taxonomy): domain Eukaryota; kingdom Metazoa; phylum Arthropoda; class Insecta; order Lepidoptera; family Pieridae; genus Delias; species Delias oraia. The sequence goes on from DWCF01000944.1 coordinate 27,554, forward strand.
AAATGCATAAACTTACATATAGTATTGTATGATATAATTATTTTTTTTACGTTTAAACATGTATCTGTATCTTATATTCCGTTAGTAAACATTAAATATTTTATTAAATTAAGTATTAGTTCTTTGATATGTAACTGTTACAACCATCAAAACATAAGCAACCATAATTTCGCATTAGTGAGTGTTAAAGAACAATTGTCTCATTACGTAAAGTTGGAAAGCTTCACACAAATAAGCTACGGACTACTTAAGGCTGAAATCTCTGTATAATTATTTATTCCGCTATAGCATATATATGTATTTACAATTTATTACTGTGACTACAAGGTATTAAATAATTTGGTTATGTATTATTGAAATATTTGTATGTTATTATGTATTGTATGATATAGTGATTTATTATTTCGAAATAGGTACATATAGGGTCAGTAGGTACTTTCTCAAATATACTTCTTAGCCTGTTCGAAACATGTTGTATTGTAGAAAATCTGTACCAATGGATTTAACCAAATAAAGTATCCAAATAAATTTAGTTTTATTTAAATACTTACCTTTGTACAATGTATAATTTATTCGGTCTTTGGAATATCTTGTCGAATGTCTTAATAATATCGCACCTGTGGGTGAACCACGCTGAAGCATATGCTGGCGCACAAATTGAGCTGGTTCGTCCGAAGTTATACTAGGGGCTCACATAATACTCAAAATGAATCAAAACGTAAACTGTGTTTCATTGAGTGAGTGAAGATATCGGAGGCCGTTAAAATTATGCCGCTTAATTAGCGTAAAAAGCCGGCAGGACGACCAGAGCATCGACTGCGGCGCGGTTGTCTTTGGGCGGTGTTCTCCTACCATATAGGAGACTTTTCATGGTCCGCTATAACATAAAAAATGTAGAAGTATACCGTTTACTTTTTAACATATACATTTCTACGATAATATATGGAATCACTAATTTTTCATCAAATATTCTAAAAATATAAAACCTATTTTAGTGTCCTTGTATGAAATTAAAAACACGTCTTATTTATAATATTTATTGATAAAATCGATGACGTACGAAATAAAATATCTGTGATAAAATACAATATCTTTGAATTACTATGACAGTAAATTTATATATGATATTATTGTTTAAAATGATGATTATGGATGTATATTTTAAATGAACTACCACAATTTTTCTCAGTTCAGCACACACGTCGAAAAGTTCCTGTCTGATTACATTATTAAATATTTTAATCATGATAGTAATTTTCGTTTAAATATAGAGATTCATTGCTGAGAAAAGGCTTCGGTTTTACTCTAGGTATAAAACGGAAAATCTTTTTAGAAGACATATTGAATTTTTCTTGTAATTGCCTGTACATTTTCTTTTTCTCCGATCGAAGCTTACCATTGAATATGAAATCTCTTATATCATATACTTTTCCTTCTAGTTTAATTAGCATATTATCAATAGACAGGAGACGAAGTTTGCTTAATTGGTACAGCTTTGATAATGGTTTGTTTTCTCTCGTCTTTTCGAGCCACGATGCTAGTTTATAGAATTTCGTGATTTCAAATAGCTGCTTTATATCTAGTTTGGTTATCGAGTCCAAAATAGAAATATTGTCAACTAACCATCTAAAACAAAGTTTTTTAAGACAAAATAAATATCAATTTATATAAATAAATTCAATTTTTTTGGTACAGATCATTATGAACATCTGACGTGTATTTAATAGATCTTTAATCGATTATATTGGAGACTAAAGGGGTTATGACAAGCTATTGCAGCTATATAGATCTAAAGGTCAACTGATTTGGATTTATAAATTAAAAATAAGAAATTAGAGTTTAAAGAGTTATGTAATCTTACGTAACGTAATGCTGTATTTCTGTATAAACTAGTGGTAAGTCGTGGGCGTAACCGCAACCAAGTCCCCAGGAGAGGATTCCAGCAAGATTTCCATCTAGCACAAGGGCTGCGCCGGGCACACCGAAACACGGAGCGACGGCGTTGACATCTCTCGATTCGCCGGCACATAGCATTCCACTCCTAATAGGATTGTCATGCTAAAATAAAATGAATCCATGTGAATACGTCTTCGAAATCGAAAACAAATCGTTCATTTAAATCCGCCTTTTATCACAATATATTTGTGGTGGAATTGTGATAATTGTTTTGACCAAATTATTATTATTTTTAAATATATTTTAATAATTTTAATATTTATTTTTTATTCAGCGATCCTTAAATTCACAATATAAAAAGTTTATACTTTATACCTGTATTATAATATTTGAAAAATATTAAGATTATTTGTAGGTGTTAAATATATATGTGATGTTGTATAGGGGACGGCTAGTCTTAAATTTTTTTTTTATAACAAAGATTGCAAGCGAGCAGGAGGCTCACCGAGGGCAAGGGGTCCTCCGCCGGTGGGCACCGCCAGCCCGTGCAGAGCCGCCAGATGCGTTGCCGGCCTTTATGGCATATGTACCCTCTTTTCTTGTACATCCCCAAATCGTATTTATTGTGATCTCAAATCAAATCTCACCACATATAACCAAAAAAAAGGAGAAAAAAAAGGTTGGAAAGATTACATGTGTAACGGACGGCCCCTATGAGGATTTACTTATATATTTTAAATTAATTAAATTAGACAATTAAACAAGAAAAAGAACCTACTTGCTTGTAGACATCACACGCATTATTTGCTGCGTCAAGGTTAAAAGAAACAGTTCGTAGCATTGGATCTATTAGTTCATCTGGATAATAAATAGATGATCGAGGTAAACACAGCTCTCTGCCCTGCTTACAAAACCGCTGATAAATTCATCAATTTGTATTGAATTGTACATGATACGCAGTACCTTAATGAATACTTGTTTATACTGCCTAAACTCTAGATAATTAATTCAAAAATAATTAATTCTAATTGCGTTATTTCCTTGTAAACGTTGAAGTTTGGAAAACTTTGTTTGTTAATCACAAATCGATTATGGCATGAGTATTAGTAGATTTTGGCAAGCCTTTTCCGCTACCAATCCTATGACTTTTTATTATAATCAAACACTTTATGCTAGCAGTTATATCAGCAAAAATATTTATTTATTATAATTAATTATATAATAAATTATAATTAATTAATAAAATGTATTTTGTCACTGATACAAAAATGATTCTCAAGTACTCGATAGAGCAAACAGTTTGATTATATCCAGGTTCTGAAAGTTCTTTTCATTTTTCCGATCTGAGATATTTAGTAGACAAAAGCTTGGGAATAAAAAGCCTAAATTAGGTAATATTATTATTGCCAGTGAATTGATAAAATCTTCAGTTATTAATAAAAGCCTTTAAGTTTATCTAGTGTGACAAAGTTAGTAACTGTTTTTTTGTTTGTTTTAAATAACCTTTATTAATAACGTTTAATTTAATGTAATAAATATAAAATAATAATGTATATTATTAGATCCTATGATTATATAAACATGACTTATATGCTTAAATAAATTTAGTAGCTGCGTACCGTAAAATCACATCGACCCCATCCTGTAACGAAAGCACGGCCAATCAATGTGTCTATTGGCGAAACTAACGCTATTGTCTTTGATGATGACCTAAAATTGTCAATTCTATAAAATATTTGTTTTTTTTTATTTTCTACAACGGACAACGGAGCAGGTGGGTCTCCTATATGGTAAGATAAACCGCCGTCGTCGTATCGCTGGATTTTTTATTAAGAAGCATTAAAAAAAAGAAAGATTTAACATATTATATAAATAATAAAAATTGTTTAACATTTGGAAAATACACGTATGAGTGTGAAAATATTTAGAATGAATGCAAAAGAGACAGACTAAGCTCCTCTTTGATACAAGGGGCATGTACATCAAATAGAAGTTGTTTTTAAAATAAACCGACGCGACATTGAGCTGTAACCAGTATGTGTTATATAAGTGTGTATAAACTTTATATTTGAGACTAAATGTTTGTATATTAAAGCCCAAAAGTAAGTTATCATTAAAAAACAATTTAATTAAAGAAATTGCTTGGAACCCTCGTAGTTGAATGGTTTTAAAAGTGTACCATGAAACGAGACGTAATTTATTCAGTCTCTGGAATGGAATGGCTTGATAGTGGCCGGGCGAGTGTCTTGTACTGACGCATCCGTCGGAGAGCCACGCTGAAGCATATGCTGACGCACTAATTCAGCCGGCTCGTCTGAATTAGTGCTGAACTGATACTACAGATTTATAGTACTGATAATTGTACTTAAAACGGTACTTGTACTGTGTTTCGCTGAGTGAGTGAGGATATCGAAGGCCCTTAAAAATGCCACTTAAGCGGCGTAAATTGCCAGCAATGCAACCAATGCGCGGAGACTGGTTCTTCGTGGGCGGCGGTGTTCTCTTACCATATAGGACCTACCTGCTCCGTTTTTCGCTATAGCATGAAAAAATATTGAAAAGTATAGGCTTAAACTTTTAATAAAACATTTCAAACAATATTTACTGCTATATTCCTCTAAAAATAAGATTGTACTTGTAGTTCAAGCTTTCTAGTAAAATTTAAATAGTACCCCTGGTCTATGGAAGCTCTTGATAGCGATCCGACCGGTGTGATACCACGGGCTAACCCAAAAATACCAACTTGAAACAGTACCTATACTGTATTTCGCTAAATGAGGATACCGGAGGCTCGTTAAGTTATACCTCTTAAGCGGCGTAAAAAAACAGCAACACAAAACACGGATTGTGGCGCGGTTGTAAATGGGCAGTGGTGTTCTCTTATCATCAATAAATCAATCAAACCGCTATAAAATAAAAAATATAATAATATATTTTCTAAATATGAATATAAAGACATTTGTAGACAAGTATTCATTTTAAAAAAAAGTACTCTACGGTGAGATGAAAGTTATTGATTCAGACGCTACATTAAGACAGTTAAAATTTATTATAATCAGAATGAAAGTCAAATATTTTTCTTCAATTTTAGCTTCAATTTAGCTCTTATGAACGTATCACCAATTTAGAAGGAAATTAGCAGAGAAGAATCGGCAAGAAACATTTTTTTTACAAATTAATTAAAATTATTATTAAAATAATGCTATATTATATATTGTAATATATAAAAAACAATTTGTACCATATAAATTAATATGTTAAAAGGTGTTTCAAATTGAATCATATTAATATTACATAGTCATATACCTCATTATAACATCTTCATAAAAACGTATTATACAAATGTCTGACTTCAAGGTATAAGGATCAAATTCGTGATGAATGAGAAGTATTACAACAGTCAATAAAGTTGTTCCGCGGTCTGAATAATTCTCTCCTACAACTATGTTTAGTTCATTTATTGGCACACTGAAAAATATAAATTTTAATTAATTATTTATAAAACTATAGGAATAAGAATTATAAACGAATAATATATTATATTCAGTTTAATTCCGTATTGTTATTAAAATAGTTCTCATTTAAAGTCATTGAATACTTTATGTAAAGACTTGTAGGTTGCAAAATGTTGACTGAAAAATAACTTATTAGTTTTTTTTTGGTATAGCGTACAACGAAATATGTGAGTCTCCAATATGATAACACTTTGGTTATGTTGATGTTTTCGTTCTTGTTTTACGCCGCTTAAGCGGCATAATTTCAAGAGCGTCTCCACTCAGGGAAATATAATATAAATAACGTATCACTATAAGTATTCTGTGAGCCTGCAATATCGCTTCAGACGAGCCGGCTCAATTAGTCAACATATTCTTGAGCAGAGCTCTGCCACGGGTGCGACAGTGTTAAGATGCTCGACCTGTTACTGTCCAGCCATTCCAGAGGCCGAATAAATTATAAATTTAATTATGATTATCCGGAACGATACCTCTCGCTTCATGACTAGATTTATAAGACCACTTATGTTGCTTAAAAAAAATCTTTTTTTTTATTCTATAGCGGACAACAGAGCAGGAGGCAATGATCTCTTACCATAAAGGAGACCATCGCCTCCCTTGAATAACCGCGCCACAATCTGGGCATTGTGTTGTCGGCTTTTTACGCCGTTTAAGCAGCACTTTTAAGGGCCTCCGATATCCTCACTCACTCTGCGAAACACAGTACAAGTATTGTTTCACGCTGAGTATTCTGTGAGCCCGTGGTATCAGATAAGCCAATTCAATTAGTGCGTCAGAATATGCTTTAGCATGGCTCTCCTACGGGTGTATGGTTCCTCTTCGATTCTACAATACAAATGGAAATTTGTATTGTTAGGAAATACTTCCTAGTTGTGGCTTCGTATATGAAACTTTCCCTAATCCATCTAATCTAAATCTCATCTAAAGGTGTACCTACTGGTATAAGGGATGAGCGACAGAGACGACCACATTTTTTGTGAGTAAACAGCCAGTTAGATAATGAACGTGTTGTCTACGAATGCTAACAATGTATGGGTGCTCTCTGATTGTAACACGCGTGCCTCTGAATATCTGAAAACTTAATTATGAAAATGTAGCTAGTATAGAATATAAATTATGTAGTACGTATGTACCCAAATTCAGTCTTGCATTCGTGCAAGACCAAGACCGCCTAATTTTAGCAAGACTAAGACTGAGCGTGTAAGATTTGAGCAAGGACAAGACTAAGCCTGCAAGACTGAGCTTGTGTCTTGCAGCTATATTTTTTTGTTTTTTTTGCAGTGATTTTTGAAATTTCTCATTTAATCTTAAGACATTTATAAATCTGGTTGGTCTTTACCATGGCTATGAAAATTAAAGATGAAAAGGTTCCTATTCTGATAGGTTTTTCTAAAAGTTGAAGTAAATTCTAATTAATAGCAATAATCTATTAGAATTGCAAGAGTTGCAAGGCTCTTGCTGCAAGAACAAGACCAAGACTGGCTAAGTCTTGCATTTGGGCAACACCAAAACGTATGTAAAAATTTTAAAGATATGTTTTCAGGTTTGATGTTATAGTCATAAGAATAAATTTTTGTAGTACTGATTTTTTGTAATTACCGCGATGTATTTATGTGCGAAGCTTGTGAAATTAGCGCAAACGCTTTTTATTTTCTAACAAATGTTTCGCTACTTTTCTTTGAATCGTGATAAGAGTCCAATCCTATAGAGATTTCTAGGAATGGAATTATGTCTACATTTAACTAGTTAACAATACCTCTAATATAATAGGACATCATTAAATTCTGAATAGGGCCTTTATCAAATCAGAAAGATAAAATACAATAATGTTATTGTGTATTTTCAGGAAAATCCTTTTCAAATGAGTGCAACATCCTTCTCTCCGGCAATTTCCACATCATTATAGAGGCATTTAGAAGGCAAATAGAACTTGTAATATTGTAAAATCCGCGCTAGCTACTTGCGTTATTGAAGTCTAATATACTGCCTCAGAAACGATTGCATTGTATTATTTTGTTTATGCGTATCATCATCATTAACCTATTAAGTCCACTTCTGGGTATAGGCCTTCCCTATTTCCGTGTGGTTACCGGATCAGAATAGTACAACTCCCGATCCTCCTAATAGAATGTCGTAAGAGGCGACTAAAAGACACTTCATCGGAAAGTGGGCAACACCCACCTTCCGAGTACTGGAGATTCTCTGCGATCACCAACCTACCTGCCAAGCATGGTGATTAAAGAAAAACGCTTCCCATAAATAGGAAACCAATAATAATACGTATAGCTGCTTAAAAATACAAAGTTATATTTGAATTACTTACTTTTCGGTTGAGTAGAGGTATATCTCCTAACATAGGATAACCAGATTCACTGAACAGTGAACTAAATGCACCGCAATATGACATCATCAAAAATAACTCCATTAAAATTACTAAGAATAATTAAATGAAGGATCATTTTGAATAAATAAGCTACAAAGTAAACGTATCCATATATTTTTTGCATTACTTACATTTTCCAATGGAAATATTATACAATTTAAACATTATAAGAACGAGAGTGTCATACTAATTTCAGTTAAAATGGCGTAAAATCTATGAGGTTCCTGTATTACTATGCAATTTTTTTTATATAGTATAGCGGACAACGGAGCAGGTGGATCACCTATATGGTTACAGAACACCACCGACCATAGTCCAGGAATTGGTTGGGTTGCCGGCTTTTTAAACCACTTAAGCGATATTTCTAAGAACCTCCGATATCCTCACTCACTACAAACACAGTACAAATATCGTTTCACGTTGAGCATTCATTTCATTATAAATGTAATACCAAAATACGTCATTAATAAGTTGACTGGTTTAATTTGGTTGGTTAATTTTTTGGTAATGCCCGATGGTTCAAAATAGACTTCGTATTATATGCACTAACGAAATGGCAAAATATACGTGCAAATATGCACTAAAAGGGTGAAATATGCAAAAAAAGATTTGCTGTTACAATTAACGTTTATTATTAAAATATTATAATTTACAAATATCTATATTCATCATCATCATCATCATCATCAGCCCATTCAAGTCCACTGCTGGACATAGGCCTCCCCTAAAGACGCTTGGTCA
>DWCF01000945.1:0-36066 GCA_018230265.1 Delias oraia
CTAACAAGGTACTTTTACAACTATTGTCATAAAGCTGTAAGATGTAAAAAACACAGCATGATCAAAAACAGATTGTTAGTTATAAATGTGTATTATAATAATATGCCGATCCATGCTAAATGTTTATCTATACGCAACAACGATTCATATTTAATTAGCATAAGTACTTTTTTTCACTTTTGCATTTCTTCGATCAATTCCTAATAAATTAAGAGGGATTGTTATAATATCAAGGTAAATTATAGCTATTCTTCCAATTATCTGTAATAAAACAATGCAAAGATATTAATGTTATCCTATTAATAAAATTATTTTTAGAACAACAATGAAACAGAATATAACTAATGTAAAAGTTTTTTCAATTATTGTTTTTAAGGTTATCTCCAAAATTGTTCAACTGATTTTACTATCACTATATCAGGTTAGTGAAAGATTTCATTTATTATTTTGTCGTTACAACATAATCAACAGAATTCTGTTGCGTTTATTATATAAAGTATGGAACTTTTTTATGGTTTCGCAACATCGGTCAAATTGTTAAGCCGAAATTGTTGAGCCGTAGCACACGCACGGTAGTGCATAGAATTGGGAGACCTTAACCCGTTCAGAGCTGATTCAAGTGAGAAGTCAACAACCCGTCCGTAGGCTTCGCAGAGTGCTGATCTCCGAGCGTGTTTATTTTTCAATTGGTCCCGTCAGCGGGCAGCGTACAGTGACGCAGGGCCGCCACACACCGCGCAGACAGATTACACGCCCATACCACACACCCGATACATTATATGTGTACATTTCATAAGCAGGGTTTGTATCCAATCGAAATAAAACTTTATCTTACGATAGGCGACACAGATTAGTATGTGAACTAACTAAGGTAAAACTAAAGTAAAGTGGTTATTAATATTGATATATCATATTATAGTAATTTTATTCTTATGAAAACCTGAGGAATTCTTGACATAAATTTTAGGTGACTATACAACCAGCTAAAATTAATTTTAAGCGGGTATTTTATGGTTATGTATTTATTATTATAGTTTATAAAAAAGAGCATAAAAGCAGCAGCCCTGGCACTTCCAACACCGTTTATTCGAGGCGTCGAGAACCTACAATTAGGAGCGGGCCAAAAAGATCAACTCGTAACATCGCTAATACGCACTTCGCTAACTAGTACCACGCCTTACAACAACAGAGCCTACACAGAATGAACAAAACGATCCCCTATCGCATTGTCTTAACGTCTTCAATTTTAGCAAGGTAATCAGTGCGGTCGCAAGTACCGCATCCTGTGATTCCAGGGCTAACTTTTCGTACAAAACGCTGGGATATCAGCTCTATTTCCATAGGCTTAACGAACGCCGATGCAGCACATGTTCTGCAAAACAATTTTGTGAAAGATATTATTTATTGTTTATTGGAACAGATTTAAATTGTCGTAAAAAACCAACCAAATTTTCAAGCAAAACTGATGTTACATGATGAGATTACGGGGTGGAATTGATTAAAAATTGCTGGGTAATAAATCTCCTAGGGACGCGTTTTCCTGCGCTTTAAGCGGTTATAATTATAATTTATTATTATTATTAGCAGACTCGGCTTCTGTTTTATCTAAATATTCATATTTACTATAAATCCCAAATGAGACCTAGCCTAATCATAAACCATCAAGACAGGCTTACACAATCACAAGGCAAAGATAGCGGCGACCTCGCGCGAAAATTTTGCTATTGCATTTTTTAAAACTTAAGGCAACAAAATATCAAAAATTATTAAATAAATTAAGTAAGTGGATATTTGAAATTTTAATTTAATATAATAATAAAGTAAAAAAACCTTCTTGTATGCCATATTATGAAAGAAATCGTAAATTTACGAGACTAATAAATTGTGGAGCACGCGTTTTATCGATCCCAACTACCTCGGAGTTTTAAACAACGCCCGTGGAATTGCTCTTTGTTTATGGGCCCACTAGATTTATATTATTTTTACATTGATATTCGATACTACACTGGTTATAACAACTAGAAATTAGCTAGAATTATTTTTATAATATTATTACAATGTCTTTTTCATTGTTTATTTTTTTGTTATTACGATTGATTGATCAGATTTTCCTTACATTCATGGTTTCTAGGAAGCAGTTAAAATGATTATTTATAAGATTAATAATACAATGATAATTATGATATATAACTGGAATTTTTTTACATAAATCCTTACTTTCATTATCTTATGTTCTTCATAGATCTCAGTGTGTTCGTGAACAGTTATAGTTTTTGTGGCTTAATTATGTAGTCCTATGTGAAATAAAGATATTTGATGAGTGTAAATCTTTTTCTTTGGTTTTATGAAAATAATTCTATAAAGTTTCGCAACCTGTGTTCTTAGCGTAAATATTGTCTAGACATTCTAATCATTGGGTAGAATGCTAGTAAACAAGCTATTGGACAACAGAGGTACATTTTGTGAAGACCACACACGACGAGAGAAGGCGGTAGCGGGCACCGCTGCAGGGCACGCGCTGACTTAATCATAAGGCTATAGTACTCACTCATCTCCACACGGCTCGATCTATGGAGCCGAACTTGCACTAACTGTTAAATGGATGATTTGGTACATATGTCGTAGTCATCTGGTTGGATCCGCTTTTTGATAAAATGACTAAAGCGTTCATTGAATGACGACATTTACTTGAATGACTAAAGGACAACTCGTCAACTTGTTGAATGTACGTTCAACGTCTTGACTGAACGTCATTTAGGGTACTTGTTGAAGGAGATATAAGGCCAAAAGATATTTAGGTTAGGTTTCGTTAGGAATAGTTAATTCCATGCTGTCACACTATTTTATTACGAAAAGGTCACTTTAAACTAAAATTAATCAAAAAATATGAACACAGTGCAATTAGCTGAGCGTGCTGTTCTAGTCATTCAACTAACTGTCGTCATTCAAATAGCGGATCCAACCAGATGACTGCCACACATATCACATTGTTACTACGTGCATATGAATACCAACTATCACTATACAAAGTAGCTACAAGCTTGATTTTGTAAAAGTAACTAGAAGCTTACGGCCATATGAGACATTTAATTTTTACTACATATCAGACATAAAAATCTATTCCTTTTAGGAAACGGCACTACGTACTGACATAGTTTTTATTAAACGAAAGAAGATAACTCATACATGAATCAAATATTATACAAATGATCTCAGTACATGTTCAAACTGTGTGCTTATTCAGCCACAAAGCGGGCGAAATGATGTCTGTTATTAGACTCTCTCGTGATGTATGTTGGAGCACGGCTCAGCCGGTGACAGGGTGCAATTAGCAGAGTAATAGTCGCGAGCGAACGAAGAGTAACATAGAGTAAACAGTTATGTTTCCTAATCTCATTAAGAAACGCGATGGGAATGAAATGGACATGTAGTTTACAACTGCTTTGTATTTTACAGTTTGTAGTTTAACATCACTATTTATAATACTATTTTAAGGCGCTTTGATAGTTACCTATGAAATACAGTAAAAATAAATAATTTTCTTATTGTATATAAAGACTTACCGTCCAGTTCTACGGACTCCAACTTGATCAAACATCATAAATTAAGAATACTGCACTTACCTGTAAGCAAAAATATATAGCTTTAATAAAAAAAAACAATACAATAATTAAAACTAAACAGTTTTGAACAGGAGAGGAAAACGTTTCTTACAGTATAGGAATAGCTTTATAACTTTTGTAATATTTACCTTTATTTTTAATAATTAAGTTTGCAGTAAAATATCATACTATGTAATCTAACAGCTAGGGTTCATTGGAGCAGGTGTATTGTAAACAGTGATTAGGCATTATAAAAACTCTCGGTCAGTAATATTTGCCCTCGAAGCCCTATCAGTAAACATGTCCGCGAGCCCGATGAAGGCTGTCTTATTGTTTTATAATGGGTCTCTCCCGCCCCCCGCGCCCGCCCACCGCATTCATCAGCAAAGCTCAAGCTCTGTAGACTTATTCAGACAAAACAAAAATATTTGTATAACGGAATACAATTTTCAAATCGTAATAAAATATTGTACTAAATGACAAAATCGACGGAAATAAGATAACTATTGATATTGACGTAATATGCTAAGCGTATTGATTTTTTGTATGAACATTGTTTAAATATTGAATTTATCAGTAATAAAGTTTCCTAAAAATTGTAACTTTTTTAAATAACGCGAATAAATCTTCTCTCTCATGCCTCACCGAGTGTTTACGAACAAAAACCAGTCGGATGCTGCGCCCCGCGGCGATCAGACATTCCTCACTCAGTTTAAAACTACATTTAAATTAATAACTCGAGGGTTAATGCGCCGCGGAGAGGTACACATTTGGGCGCGATCTTTGTTTTATATAATGCTTATTTGCACAGCACCTTTTAAGCAGATATCTTGATCATACATACATAAGTTGGAAATGGCATTGAAAATTGTAAAAAAAAAGAGATATGCTTAACTGAAAAGTAAGACTTTAAAATTGACGTTATAGTTTAGAGATTTTATTCCTCTAAAATGATGTAAGTTGCAATTCTTATTTTAAAACAAAACCAATGAAAATTCTACAGTTAAAGTTAGTAAAGTAATTCTATACAATGCTTGTTTGTGATAAGAAAAACAAATTCAAAATCCAAACCCTTCGTGTAGGTATATTGAATATGGTACCTCAACATATGAAAAAAGTGGTTACAATTGAAGCAAAAAAGTAAGACGAAGCTGTTTGCATGTCGGTTCCTTTCAGAGCAGAGCCGGGTCTCATTCAACTGTCTGTTATCAGGACATCAGGCCAGCTGCGGTGACCAGGCGCCCATCAATCTACTGCAGTTATGTAAATTCGCATCACTAATGGGACATTCAAATTCAACGAAACAGGAAAGGAATGTATTCGCTTCATTAAATATGGCAGCGTTTGTTTGTTTTAAATTAGTCACCAGTTTTCTAGTAATTTATTATGTAATTACCAGCTGTGTTCTTGGTATCCTAGCATCGGGATTCGCGAGCACTATATACCTACTTACATTTCTTGTAATTAAGGCACTGAGTGGTCTTCGTGCATGTCTAAGACGGCTGACAAACACGTAAAAAGACAAGATGAGTAGAAATTTAAAATAAACAAATATCGATACGTTTATTGTCCAAAATGGTTGTCAAGAATTACAGCTATGCTTCTATTTTTTTAGGCTACTTTCAAAATTGAACATTATTCACATTAAAATGGTTGGTTCATTTATGTTCAGTGGTACCTTATAAACTAGCAAACATAAATGAACCAATTATTGTAAATTTGACAGAAAAAAATCAGGACCTATGAGTTTCTTGATAGTTCTTCTCGTAGAGGTATACCTCACAAACCAATGATAGCTTTACTATTGAATGGAGTCGATTTGAATAAATGCTTTTTGACTTTGAGTTTTAAAAAAAACAAAGAATTGAAATACCTGCGATATAGAAATCACTTAATACATATATAAATCAAGTCGTGCCTATTATCAGCGAAATAAAACCCAGAGCCAAGTTTATCAGGGCCCATAAAACAACCTCGCATTTTGTGACCGCACTCGTTAGAATTCGTGCGAAATGTTGGTCAGGTCAAAGCACCAATTATTATTCAGTATGAATAAAAACTACTTCACGAATGCAAGTAGCTGTATGACAATTAAGTCAAACAAATTATTTAAGATCAATCTTTACAGAGCTTATCGGGTTTGAATCCCGGTCCGGACAGTTATAATTTATTCGATCTCTGGAAGGGCTTGACAGTAACTTGGCAAGTGTCTTTATTGGGTCGCACCCGTGAGAGAGCCATGCTAAAACATATTATGGCAAAGTACTAATAGGGCAGGCTCGTCCGAAGTGACACCACGGGCTCACATAATGCTCAGCGTGAAACGGTAACCGTACTTGAAACAGTACATCTATTGTGTTTTGTTGAGTGTGTGAGGACCGATATTCTCTATGGGAAGCACTTAAAATCCCGTTTGAGCGGCCTTGAAAGCCGGCAACACAACCAATGCGTGGACTTAGGCGCGTTTATCCATGGGCGGCGGCTCTTACCAAATAGGAGACCCATCTGCTCCGTTGTTCGTAATACCATGAAAAAGGTAGTGTTACAAAACCGATATATTTATATATTCCGTTAGAGGACAATATTTTAATACATAGGTTCAACTAGTTGAACTTATATTGGTATCATTTGCAATTACATTTTTGTGCAATAGCAAGCTACAAGAACGTTTACCTAAATACGACTATAAAATAAGAATAGGGGCAGGTGACAGCTGTCAACATAGAAAGGTCAGTACGGCCGCTGTCAAACGTTCAATTAGAAATTTTATAGCTACAATTTATGACCAAATCGCACCCGTACAAATAGATAAACTAACACGTAATTAAGCAGAATGCAAATAAGGCAATAGTTAAATCAAAAAGGACCCACAAAATAGGCTATTAAAGATAACACACACATTATTTTTCCTATTTATTATTTTTATCAACTTAATTGCGATATAAATTGAACGCAAAACTACCAACATCTTTATCGAAGCCCGTGGGCCGTGTATTAAGTAGTAACGTTTATAGAAAATATTTTCATGTTTCTTTATTTTTTTCATAAGTAAAAACTAGTTCCAGTCAATACATAATATCTATATCTTTAATTAATAGGTACCTACATAGAACTCATGATATCTATTCATGAACACAGAATACTCAGCGCGAATCGGTACTAGTACTGTTTTATGTGATTGCCGGTGGTGAGGAGGTGAGTGAGGATAGCGGAGGCCCTTAAAGAAGCTGTGCCGCTTAAGCGGCGTAAACAGCCGCCAACACAAGCAATGCGCGGACTGTGGCGGGGTTGTTCATGGGCGGCGTTGTTCTTTTATCATATGGAGACCCACCTGCTGTGTTGTCCGCTATACAATAAAAAAATACCTATTTATCGTAATAAATTTCATTTTATCAAATAAGTCTGCAATTGTTTTATGATTATAAATATTGTTCTGTCTTAGTGCCTTTGAGGTTGAGCTAAAACATTATTTCTCATTCACTGTTTTTAAAAAAAATCACAACTTCAATTTCAAGATCAAACAAAATAAATCAGATAATCTTACATATTAAAGATCGTTTTATTGAAACGGAATCTTATATTATATACCTACTATTATTTATTATTTAAGAACACGCTTGGCATTCACTACTGAAAATTTACTGAATTGATAACGATACAGATTTAATATATGTATTTCGTAAAGCTATTTTCCCTTTTGATGAAATGTTGATAAAGAAATGTAACACGAAAAGTATTCTACGTGCTTCACACCTGTTGCTGTTATATCAATTAAGTAAATTCTTGATAAAAACAGGAAGTTCCACGCTAATGTCTTGCTAATTCATATGCAATTATATCACATTTTTAAACATTGACATAATTTTAGGGTTCATGTTTGAATTTTCCGAAAACTTAACCAAATTGTTTTATTCATCTTGAGATGAGTATTATTTCACGAGTAACTGAAACTTTCGAATATCAATACATCTTTAAAAGCTTCACACGGCACCAAATTTACTGATATTTGTATAGAATATATATAATACATTCACGTTATAACATTATCTTAGCAACCCGCATAAATAAGTCACAATTAGCGAATAATTCTACGCATATGGTAAATGGCGGTTCAGCGAAATGCAAATGAAGAGATA
The DNA here is from genome assembly GCA_018230265.1 of Delias oraia. Lineage (NCBI taxonomy): Eukaryota > Metazoa > Arthropoda > Insecta > Lepidoptera > Pieridae > Delias > Delias oraia. The sequence goes on from DWCF01000945.1 coordinate 7,739, forward strand.
GCCAACCGCAAGAGAACTCGAAAATATTCGCGTAGGGGCGCGTAAATCGTGTTGGCGATAAGATACAAATAAACATCCGAATAAAACCTTTTAACTGAGCCTTGTTATCTCGAGGATTGCACTAACCGCAGATAAGGTCGGCCCGCGTCGCAGATTTAACTCTGTTCTTTATGCGTTTAAATTAAATATGTTATTACTTTAATGGATCCGTAATCAACAATTCAAGAAAAATGTGCATTGATAAAGAGGCTCTCACAGTGTTCGGTAATTTATTTAGATACGGTAGTACACATTTGTTTGCAATCGTTAATTCATTTTAAAAGAATATAAAGCATTAGTTTACAATAGAAAGTTCACACATCTAAACTGTGGATTTCTAAATCTATCAATTCCCAACGCGGACGTTAAAACAATAATTGCTACTTGTCACTGTTTGGTTTCGAAACAAATTACTTTTGAACAATTATTGATTTATAATTAAATAGTATATTTATACGATATTCACGAGGAAATAATAATCGAGAATTTCTATAGGACGTCGCTTATCATCGTCATAATTTCAGCCGCAGGACGTCCACTGCTGGAAATGGGTCTCCCCTTTGGACCTCATCGATTTTAATAATTGTAAAAACAATTCAATATTGCAACTATCTAGTATTATAAAAACAACGTTGCTTATTTTTATGAAAATTACATTTCTATTTCGCCTCCGGACCTGAGTTTGCAAGCAATATATCAGCAAACATATGCCGACGCACTAATTGGACCGGCTCGTCCGCAGTGATACTACGGGCTCACAGAATACTCAGCGTGAAACGGTACTTGTAATGTGTTTCGCTGAGTGAGTGAGGATATCGGAGGTCCTTAAAAATGCCGCTTAATCGGCTTAAAAAGCCGGCAACATAACGAATGCGCGAACTGTGGCGCAGTTGCTCATGGGCGGTGGTGTTATCTTACCATATAGGAGACCCACCTGCTCCGCTGTCCGCTATGCCATAAAAAAGTTAACACGATGTTTTGTGTAGTTAAATTCAAATGCAATCCTATATAAGTCTGCGCAATACGAACAGTAGCCGCTCCTAATACTGAGTAATGAGATGAGCAATGTAATCACTTATAAATAATAATAAATGAGCTGAGACTTTGCGGCGGCATAGTTCAGTACTAAGAGTATTAAATATGTCTAATTAAAACCCTGATTGATTCTTCAGCAAAGACAGAAGCTATGAGCTGAGAGCGGTTCCCGTTTTAAGCGTGATTAACTTTTGAATGGCGTAAGGGTTATTTGTCAATGTCAATATTAAATAGCGTTTAATATGCATAAAATTAAGGATCGCATGTGATTTAAAAATTTGCATACGCAATCAGACAGCAACATAATATTGTTGGTATGTTCAAATTAAATACAACATAATTTTAAATATAATATAGTTTCAGAAACTTTTTGCCGATCGGTCTTGTAAGCTATTGTGAAGCCACGGGTAACGAGTTCAATTTCCGAATTGAGTGGAATTAATAATTTTATTTATGAATTGTACTTGATCTTTAAAAGGGCTTTACGGTAGCCGGGCGAGTGTCTTAACACTGTCTCCCTGTGAGAGAGCCATATTGATGTACCTATTAAATGGACCGGTTCGTCCAAAATACCTAATACTACGGACTCAGAAAATATCAACGTAAAATATTACTTGTACTGTATTCTTCCGAGAGAATATGGATACCGGAGGCTCACTAACTTCTACCACTCAAGCGGCGTAAAAAGCCGACAACACATCAAAGTGCGGATTGTGGGACAGTATGTACATGGACGGTGGTTATCTCTTATCTGGCTAAACAAATACAAAATCAATTTAAAAATAAGAACGTCAACACATATTTCTCATCTGTCAATATTTTAAAATCATTTTTTACCTATACTACAGACAAGAATATCTAAAATGCGGCTACTATCGTCAGGTGTTTAGAATTTTTCAATGAGGAAATATCATATCCATATACACAGACCATACGTGCGCGCCCTGGAGCTACCACGCGTCAGCCTTTTCCGAGAAGAATGAAGATAATCAAACGGTATCTTATGTTTACCATTGCTGGACTAAATGTAGCGAAATGAGTTGAGTACTTGTTGAGAGCCTCGTAGCTCAACAATGCTTTAAAAATGTACCATGAAGCGAGAGGTATCGGGTTCGAACCCCGGTGCGAACAATTATAAGTTAATTTATAATTTATTCGGTCACTGGAAGGGCTTTACAGCGGCTGGGCGAGTGTCGTAATACTGTCGCACTCGTGGGAGAAACATGCTTGAGCATATGCTGACACACTAATTGAGCCGTCTCGTCCGAAGTGATGCCACGGGCTCACAGAATATTCAGCGTGAAACGGTACTTGTGTTATTTCATTTTCACAAAATGAGTGAGGATATCGGAGGCCCTTAAAAGTTCCGCTTAAGCGATGTAAAAAGCCGGCAACAAACCATGCGCGGACTGTGGCGCGACTGTTCGTGGGCGGGGTTGTTCTCTTGCCATATAGGAAACCCACCTGCTCAGTTGTCCACTAAAGAATTTTTTTTTTAAATAAATTTATTAACATTATATGCTTCAATTGCAGACAGCAAGAGGAAATTACAGCGCCTGTAATGCCATCCATGTCAATCTTCATAATCTTAGGTTCATGACGACCACGATCGCATTTTCAATATTGTAAATGCTGCTATTACATTTTATAATATATATTTCTAATCTACGTTGCTTTTAATGTGTTCCCCACATAATGTTTAAATATATATGATAAATATTCAAAATCCAGTTTTTCCAAGTACCGGTCGCCCGCGGTGCAAAGGAATGTCCCCATTTGACTTTTCCCATATGATAGATATCGTTTCCAGGAACATTAGGCATTAAATCGCCCTCAACTACTGCGGTTGCGACTCACGTATTCAGATGACTTTATTTTAATATTGCAAGCTTGTATTTTATCGGCCATTGTTTCTGGCTACTCTACGTGATGTAGGCTTCTGGCGCCTAATCCAAAAATATATATGGTGTACAGAGTAGGTAGGCTGAATATTTATATATATATCTCTCTATAATATCATACATACATAATACATATACATAAATAATATAATTGCTAATGATAGATAATTCTTAAGGTTTAATTTATTGATCCATTACTTTTAAATATTTTTTTAATGATTGACCGTATCGCAGGTTTGATGTTGGGGAATGAAGGCAAGGTAATACGATCTAATATAACAGCAACAATGACCGCGTCATAGGTTTTATAATAGTCATATTAAGGCTTTGAATCTGAGTCAAGGGCATTTAGTATAAGAATTAAGTACTTATAATAATATGTCCTACAGCTCATCCTCAGCTGTCTTAGATCTGTGACAATTGTGTTTGTTACAGTTTGTTAAATAACATATACATATATTTATGAAACGACGATGGACAATCTTATTATTTATTTAAAAATTAAATGTATCAGTCCTGATTGTTAGAAAATAATGGCCACCAATTTACATAATTGTCATTCAATAAGAAGATATAAAATGAACCGCTTTCTGCTGCGCCTCGCGCTGCGGCTACCGGAATTCCATATCACACATCCATGACTCGCATTCTAATACCGACATCATAACATAATCATTACAAAAATAAGAGTCCTGGAAGAATATAAAAGGCGACAGGTTTTTAGCGGAAGATTTTTATTCAATTCATTCTATAATTGTAACAAGAGTAGAACAGTTTCAGCCCAATGTACACAATAGGTATAAACGGAAGTTATATTTTCCAAAAAATTTTTGCTTATAAGTTTGTGAAAAAGTTAGCGCTCATACTACGAATAGACATCACAATCGATCGTAAGTTTAGAAGAAAAGGTCGCGGTGTCACCACACTGGGAACACTATCACGCGAGTATAACATAATTTAGTCAGCATTTTTTATGATCATTGTTTATGATTCTACGACACGATGCTCTATATGCGTGAGAAAAGAACAAATGCTCGAATTTCCACTTCGGTCGCAACAACTTGGAAAAAATCGATTCAGTAGCAAAAACATTTCGGATTCTTATAAAGTCTATAACAATTCCCAGAAGCTCGGAAAGTAGACGCGAACAAGTGGGTATTAGTAGTAGCTGTCCCGCGAGACCAACCGCGACGCGACTTCCTTCCCTGAACGAAAACACGTGAGCATCGAGTAGGAATCTTTTTTGCATAGAGCTTCAATTAAGCGGTTCCGCCCTGTCGTTAGCGCACCGGCAATTAGGGCTTCGCTGGCGCCCCCGGGTCGTCCGCATGCCGCGCGCGTTTCGTCTCCCACAACGGTACGGTGCCTTGGTAATTATCTCAATGCGATTGACTAATTGTAATAGATTTATTGTTTGTTTATTTAAGAAGTCGAGAAAGGGTGGGACTTGAGAAATGTTCTATAATATCGGAGGTAGAGAGTATTTATTTATGCTGTCGTCTCTCACTATTTATTTTTTAAGTGACAGGATGTTGTAGTCTTCAAACTAATTTTTTATCTAGTTTAAAACCTGGAAACTTATCCACATTATTAACTATACATTTAATAGATCAATGCGGACAGATATTTCATTATGAACTACATATTGGATATTCTTGTTAAGCAAACTAATCAAATTAATCGTGGCATCGGAACAGCGATCGGTGATGGGAAACATTCGTTATCGATATCGATAAGTCAGTAGATAAAAATAGACAGCGGGGGGCTATCGCAAGGGAATCTGGCGCCTAAATTCCTGCGTGCAACCTACACCGCGACAAGGTACCGACCACTGTCAATGAGACAGTAGGAAAATTTTGTGAAATATTTGACGATATAATTCAGCATATTCAAGTTTACATAAATAAGACTACGCAGCTCGCCTTTAACATGAAAACTGATATTTTTCGTTTAACATTTCAGAATATTTAAAATTGTAATGGCGATGAGGCGTTAAAATTTCTTAATTGTGTTTGTAGAAACTCAATAGCCAAAACTATCGTATAAATTAACAGTTGTTTATTATATTAATACCTAGAAGGATAATGAAAATAAATCGTATATTATAATATTTACGATGCAATATCAATAAAACAAACAACAAATTATTCAATTGGTATCGCTAGTTGAAATCAAATATTAAAAATAATGCAGAAACGACAGGTAGGGCCGAACGCCAGACTTCTATAAAAAAACAAGAACCTTACGGCATTAAGCTTGTAGGTAAGAATAGACCTTCTGCTGTGGTCATAGGTTTCAAATTGTAGCCTGAGCGTATTATAATAAATCTTTGGCCACGATGACACGTGTCAGGTAGACCGGGAGCTGTCAGAGTGACGTAATGTGTTTATTTATGACGACCTGGCGCTGTCGATGACGTGGGAACTTCCCAATTCCGTAGCTTCTATTGGCGTTAGGTAATTCACAATTACGACATTTATCTGCATATCTTGTCAAAAGATTTTATAAAAAAATTGTCATAAGCCATTTTAATTATCATAATCTGGTGTATGCCTTATAAATTGCTTATTATTGTTTTTTTTATCTTATATAGCATAAATGTAACATTTATTTAACCAAGCTATAGCAACATAACAGTCGATAGATTATAAATCTTTTTATAGACAACGCATAGCTAGAATTCTTTCTCCATCCCCCGTCTCGCTCGCACCTACCATGACACGACACGCTTAATTAAAACCGTGCATTAGCATAAACAAATAAAATGGCCCATTACGAATTCAATTTACAATCTTTGAAATCGTTTGAATTAGTCGCAGTAAATAATACTTCGAATACAGATCGTATAATGGCAGCTTGTCATAAAACAAAAGGGTTTTAACTTTTAACATTAACTACATTATGGACTCACAGACTGTACTAAGCCAGTTTAACAACTATTTTTACAGGTAATTAAAAACATCCAAGAAAAACCGAGCAAAACATTATAACAACGGAAGTAACGTTTTCATTTTAATTTTATATCGTATAAAACTTCGTATAAAGTATCACTGACGCTGCGTCACAAGACTTGAGAACGTTTCAGCGAATTCTAACTGGTCTAAAAAAGCAATGAATTCATTATAAGTGACGGGTAAACAAACGACGCCCTTCAGCGACATTTTTGTTTTCACATAATATAAATATACAAAATACCAACATTTTCGTATCATAAATTTCAGTTAATATGATTCTTTTTTAATTAAACAATAAAATATAATCACAATTTTGAAATTAAGATAAGAGGCAAAAATATTTTTTCTATTGTCTTAAATTAAGAAGCTACTTAAATTTCCTATTTTTGAAGGATATTATATTAACAACAATTTTGATTATTTAAGAGTATAAATTCGTACTGCATGCATATTTTATAGTCATGCTATCAAATGAAAAAAATAATAATTCGTGCATATGAACACGGCGACCTCGCGCCGGCGCGGGCGCAGCGGGACGCCATTGTAGAGCTGTCCGAGGCTGAGGTTTCGAGCCACACACCACTGACACCTAGGCCTGACCACCATCGATACGTAACTGCCATTTTAATATGCTCCAATATTAGTAAAGAAGACAATGAAGAATGTATAAATACAAAATCGAGAATTAAGAATTGATTTATTTACTATTTTAAAACATTTCCACTATATTATTGAATTTCAATTCAGCAAGGAATACATACAATTTAGACATATTTTTATATGATTTAAATAAAGTTAACAATTAGTAATGACTGTCGTCCGACATAAATGTCATTTAATTTAAACTTAAATTAGTCATTAGGTATGTTAAAATTGTGAAAGTTCAAAAACATGTAATATCGATTTATGGGCGCATCCCTTTAGTGGCGCCACGTGGGCCAGCGCGCCGCGGGGCTTCATTGTTCGTCCTTTAAACTGCCTCATATTCAGTTACCGCGGCTATATTACACGCCTATACACTATATCGATAAATCCACTTATTTAAAAACATCCCTACAACAACTGATGCCCATTTATAATAATCCTTATCTCCATTGTGCAGAGTTTAAACTACTTTGACGATTTAACTGTGTCTTACGCTGAGAATCTTTAGCGGCGTAAAGGATTTTACTACTCTTGAACAAACAAGAAACGACGATAAATTATTAAACAAAGATCCATGTCACACCTTATTTGAAATCATTTTTGTCATATCCCCGTGTTCTTCTTATAAATAATTTATATTATAATGTAATTGAGTAGAAAAAGTTAATTTATGTAAGCATAAAATATACGATTTATTGATAGAATTTATTAATAAGTTGTTAAATAAATGTTAGATCATTATGATCGTTTTAATATCGGCTGGTTTTAAAGATTACAAATTTATTACAGGCACGATTAGAATATCACGTTATATCAATAGCGCTTAACAGGCACGTACATTAGCTGTCTCTTACTGTTATCAAAGATACGAGGAAGACAGCATAACACGAATTACTTAAAGTAAGACAGGACGTGCTTACCTCAGGATCAATCTTCTTATAGTCAGGGTCCTCTTCGTCGACTTCGAAATATAACTCCGTGGCCGTTAGCGATAAGGTTCCTAGTGCCGCAATCCCGCCCGTTATAAGACGTGCTCGCGTACTCGTATTAACCGGGCCTAGAAATGAATAAACACCTTAAATATATCACTCCGATCGTTATATATTATTGGTTTAAGGTTAATAATTTATAATAATTATAATTAAAAATTATTTGAGGGCCTCCTAACTTAATGGTTTAAAAGTGCCATGAAGCGACAGATATCGGGTCGTATCTCGGTCCGTACAGTTATAATTTAATCTATAATTTTTTCGGTCTCTGTAAGGGCTTGACAGTGGCCGGGTGAATGTCTTAATAATGTCACACCCGTGAGAGAGCCGGCTCATCCGAAGTGATACCACGGGCTCACAGAATGTACTGTGTTTCTCAGAGTGAATGAGGACATCGAAGTCCCTTAAAAATATCGCTTAAGTGGCGTAAAAACCATACAACCATTCGTGAACTATGGCGGTGTTCTCTTACCATGTAGGAGACCCACTTGCTCTATTGACCGCTATATTATAAAGAAATATAAACCGCTATTTATTTATATTTGATGAATCTAAACTTAGGTTATTTGAATGTTAACAAAATCTTTATTATTCAATTTCATACACACATGCAAAAAAGGCGTTTTATTAACTACTAACTGTGGAAATAATTTCTGAAGAACAAAATTACCACTGAGGTCCTGTTCAGCATCTCTCTCGTCAATCAGCAGCTCGGCGTCGTCTAACAATTCCTGCGCAGGCGCTGCTGGCAGCTGTGCGCCACCCGACACGCCAGCAATACGTGCGTGCAGCTCCTCTGTAGCCTGCTCCAAACGAAATACAAACATTTGTGTATGTCGCAGTCATCTGGTTGAGTTTTCAAGAAAGATTATTATAATTTTGGTAAACAAATGAATAAAACATTGAACAGTCAAGTATTAAGGGCATTTTCGAGCATTTTGCAGTATAACAACAAAATTTGCTAAATATAGATTTTACTAATACAGTTGAATCTCGACAACTCGAACCTCGTTAAGTCGAAATGATCATTAAGTCGAAAAAAGCTATTCCCTTCCGCTGGACCTCTAAATACGCGGTAACTCTAATTCATTAGACTTTGTAACTCGAACAATTTTTTTTTACGAGGAGTTGATAAGAAAAATTTATTCTCTGCAACTCGAACTTCAAAAACGAGATTCAAAAGAGTCTAGTTTAGTCTCAAAAGAGACTAAAAGTCATATTATTAGTTAGTATAATATTGTGGTGTCTTGCTTGGACTTCTCCGAAATCATAACAAAAAAATTCAAAAAGAAAGCATAATACTTTTATAATATATTAATTAAAATACACTAGTAATTATAATTGTAATTGTAAGACGGGCTGGTTTCCACAACTCGACGACATTACTGTGCCTATTTTGCGTGAAATGCACTAGTAAAAACTAAACGGATCTTGGTGTCGTGATTATGTCGTAGTGATCATGTACAATCCCGAATCCCCAAGATCCCTTTGGCCTTTTCAAGTGCATTTAAATTTATAAAAATAAATGTGTACCATAAGTCGAATTCTTGTTTGACTTTAACTTAAAAAGTCGAAAAATATTCTTATAAACCGCATCTTTATAAGTCAAAGTATTAGCAAATAAATCCTATGTATCTCGAAAAGTCATTAAATGCATTTTTTTAGCATTTCCCTTGTCATTCGAGTTTTGGAGGCCTCACTGTATTACAACAAGTACCTGCAGTATAGCGTCTGTGGGCGGATGCGGATGTGCGTGATGCGACATTTCACGGTGCGCACGGTCGTCGTGGCGTCTGCCGCGGGGATCCGGGACGAGGCGGCGCCGTCTTCGGGCGTCGTCCTCCCATGAATCCAGCTTCCAGTACTCACAAGACGGGACGCCGGCACCGTCGTAGCTCCCGGCGCACGCGTGGTGAAGCTTGTCAAGCATCCGAGCCGCGGCGGCTGTGTCGCGGCGTCTTGCGCCCGCTATCAGCCGTTCGCATGTTCGCTCTTCCTCTGCGCGTTCAGCATTCCATGTACCGCAGATGCACTATTAACAACAAAAAAGAGGGTTTACTCCTTGTACACACGCCATTTTTATGATATAGCGAACAACGGAGCAGGTGGGTCTCCTATATAGTAAGATAACACCACCGCACATGACAATCCGCGCCACAGTCCGCGCATTGGTTGTGTTGCCGGTTTTTTACGACGCTTAAGCGGCACTTTATTACGGGTCTCCGATGTCACTGATACGAAACACAATACAAGTAAAGTTTCAAGCTAAGTATTCTGTGAACCTGTCATTTTGGACGAGTCGGCCGAATTAAAAGGTGAGCATGGCTTCAGCATAGTTCTCCATCTCGCACGGAGTTAGTTCTAATGAAACATTCATCTGATATTGTATACAATGTTCTAAAGAATCACCTCAAAGTCGGCATGTTTGAGGACATCATCTGCTCTCATCCGGTTGAGAATGAACTCAGCCTCGTTGGCTACTCGCACGATGTGATCTCGCATAGCGTGCGACAACAGCCGCCCTTCATTGATGAGCTCAATGAAAGCGAGGCCAGCATGCTTCTGGAGCGAGTTCTGCCATTCTTGCGAACATAGCAACATCACCAATTCTACCACTGAGGTACTCGTCTTGAATGTTTGAAGTCCTGAAAGAAAGTCATGAGAGATTCTAAAATATGTTCAGCTCAACAAATATGTTGGAAATTCTATGCGCCACGCTGAAAACACCAACTCGCATTACGGCAATACCGATTTAGAATGTTAATTATATCTTAACTTTAATATTTAGGCTTCTCTTAACATTTCTCTTACCTTAGTTAGCTATAGTTCAGTATACAATGTTAACATGAGATATACCATGATTTTCATATAGAAAAATAAAATGCTAAAATCAATTAGATATTCAACTATAATACCGAGCGCAATACCAAGACCAATATCAAACCAGGTGTATTGGCGCAAGACCAAGACTGGCTAAGTCTTGCGTAAGGGAAACAGTAATAATAAGGAACAGAGTGTTTGTAAGAAATGGTTTTAAAGGGTAAGATATATTTAAGACCTTCCATAAGAAGCTCCTGCCCGTGGCTGCCAACAAGAGTCTTGGCAAGGAAGGGTGCAAAGTCCAGCATGATCTCGCGCAGTAGCGGGCACACCGCACCTAAGGCACGCTCCAGCTTGGAAGTGAGAGATGCCTCACGCGCTCCAGCTCCCACTAGCGTCACCTCGAATGAACCCACTGCACCCTCGTTGCAACTGGTACCCACTTCCTGCTGATCAAAAACAATATCACCATGTCTTCAAAGGATTAACATTATAACTATACAACGAACTATAGGGTGTCCCGTGGCAAACTTCCAACTTAAAAAAAATTAAAACCGTAGTTCGAGGGAGCGGTGGAGACGCGGAATACGAAGTGATACAGGTGCGGATTTTTTAGTCACGATGTCGCAGTACTATTATAGTCTATGATAGAAATCCGGCCAATGTATGGAAATTAAAAGAAAATATCGTACGAGAAGTGAACGCTATTCGCAAATCGCTATTGCAACGCGTCGCTCGTATTCCATGAAAGTAAGACAATATTAAGACGTCATCATCTATTAAAAGTAAAATTCGCATGTGAGATGTTCAATTTGACATGCTATATGAATATATATAACGAATCCAGAATTTCGGGAATCAATAAGAACGTGTATACAATATACAAGTTATCGCCAATCGCGAAAGTATATCACTGACCAAATACACAAAATTCTTGTTGTATTTTTTTATTTTCCAAGATAAAATAAAACATTAAATACCTGATGCAAATGTCTCTGCGCCACTTGTAGACTCCGACTCTGTAGCCGCTGTACGTGTTGCTCGCTGCGCATATGAATTTGTTTCTCGATATCTACTAGAAACAAACCGTCAGCGCCTGCCCTTCTAAAGGCCAACATTTGAATTTAGACGAGAATAACATGTTCGAAGCACATTTACCTTCATGGTCTCGAGGCCTTCCAGAGATGGTTGCCGGGCCACGCTCAGCGTCATCGTTCAAGTTAACATCCGTCCACGACTCGTCATTACTTACCTATAAATAAGAAAAATTGCTACAAATAAAACAATCGTTAAATAATATTTAACATTCAATGCAGATATATGAAAAGCAATTAAGAACGAAAAATGCAAGAAGACCGTGTATGTGTATGTGTATATGTACCTACTGAAAAATAATGGCTATTATATATTATATATAATAATTCATTGAGTTTTATTATTACGTAGTTTGTGCTTGCATGCATTTTGGGACCTTATTTTGTTATTTGTATGGTGCATCAATTTGTGATTAAAAAAAGAATACTTAAGATATGCTAATGTATCGACATTGCAATTGATTACATCAGATGCCGATTCTTTTCTTGCAAGGAAATAATTTTCAATTTAATAATAATAATTTATGTTAATAAGTGTAGCATATAAGAACTTAACGAATATAAAGTTTTTATAGCAGAGAAACTGTTGTTTTAAGTTGCATGTCTTGTAACGAAATTTTCTTGTGTTGTAATTTGTCTTGTGATTAGCGCAGTTTTAGTCGCGATACCATTGTTTAGATATACTCACAGGGAGTTTGTTATCGTCCATTGCAATCTCGCTAGATGTCTCTGGATCGTTATTTGTGGTTTCAGTCGAATTGAGATGGAACGAACCCGCGTCCTCAATAGAGTCCACGCTCTGTTAACATTCAAAATTCTCATAATTTAATTTCAACTAAATGTTACCAACGAGGCGTCCTTAATGTTGATTAAAAATACAAACGTATTTTGTACGACAAATTTAAAATTCAGTTGAAATTTACCGACGGTTTTGGTTAGGTAATAATATACAGTGTAAACTCCATGTAACGTCCCTCGATTTAACGACGAACTCCCTAAAGCGTCGAAATCAATTGGCTTTAGTTGGTTTAACTTGTCTTCCATCCACCTTTTCTTCTCTCCATTTACCGACAACTCTTTATAACGCTATAAAATGCACAGTCCCTTCAGTGTCGTTATATAGAGATTTACACTGTACTTAGATTTTTTAAAAATGAATTCTAAATCAATCGTCGCAAAAATTATTGATAATAGAAAGTTGCGATATAGTGAAAAATAGAGGGACATGCAAACGAGGCATAAATGGTGTGGAATAAGCAAAGCTATATAAATACAAAGGAAATGCCATGCTATTATAAATCTCATTTTTAGAACCACCGATACTTACTGTTTAGGAGTAGAAAAATAATCCAGTCGAACATTCTATCGTTACACATTTAAAAATCACATAATAATAAAATAAATGTCAGATCTAGAAAATATTTAACGTTATGACGTTAACAATCTTATTAAATTTTATTACAAATACATATTTTTAAAGTTATTTTCAGTATCTTTATAGCGGGAATACATATTGTTTTCATTTTATAATAAAACTGTAGTGTCCTGTGCTTATGTGCTAGCATTGTAGGTTTAGTATGTACACATCATTCTGAGCTGCCGAGCGTCACACGTGAAATTTTAAATTATCAGTGTTTGTGAAATGAAGCTGTGGTTATTATTTGTTAGAAATAAAGCTGTGGTTATTATTTGTTAACTGAGTTAAGGCAGGTCAGCATAGCCATCGAGATAAGGCAGAGTGGTTCACAAGTGGTACGTCAAATATTACAAACCAGTTTAACCACGGACACCGTGATGCCCGATAGTGTTTTTGATCTGGAGCTGGGAGGCTTACAGGGACAATAATACTTTATTTAGTATCGGTTAGTACATCTAGAAGTCACGATAGTGGCACACTTAACTATAAATATTCGCTAAAGAAAGAGTTCCTCTAAGGACACATCTTAAAGGTAAAAGTGATAGGTTGATTCTCATCGAGCGGTTTGGCTCACTGAACACTCATCGAAATTAGAAGGAAAACGAAATTGTATAGACTATTAGTGAATATACGGGCGTCAGGCGGTCCCCGAGGCTCACCTTGGGCGGCCGCGTAGCTCGCAGTCGCAGACTCGACTGGAACAGTGGTTCCTCTCTTTCGCCACTCAGGGTCACTTCTACAACGCTCTTTACCCCTGAATTCGGCTTCACTTCGTCCGTGCTGGTCTCAATTTTCGCGACGTTTTCCTCCCCATCCTTTATATACAAATGCGACAGCAAAATAACAATGGATGTAAGAAGCGTTACCAACACACTCGCGTCTACACACCGAACACAATGAGCATCGATCGCGTCACGAATAAGTCGGCACCTTCATCCGGTCGACTTAAAAACATGCTTTACTCTATCACCTACCTCTACGGCATGACGATAACTATGCTACTCATTTGATTCAACCATACTTTCGGCATGCTAAAATGTTTCTTCATAGCAAATATAAAAATCGAAAATGCTTAGAAAATATATTTAATCTTTTCATTGTAATTGGATAGTTTTAAATCGAAATAATCACAACTACTTACGACGATGATTAAATTCCTCAAGAGTTCTAGACTAAATCTTTAGTAAAATTTTCATGCTTCAAATAAGTTTTGTGATGTGACATACCTTTATGGAGGGCGAATCTAGATCATGGGCGGTAGAATTGTTCTCGTCGACAACAATCATTGCATATTCCACGTCCTCAGCTGTGTCATCTGTAAAAAAATTAAGTTAATTATCCTCTAGGCATGCTACATTAAACATCAAAAAGCCGACACAAAGCAAACATTTTCTAATTACAAACATAACGAAATCCATTTTTATTACACAGCAAAGAAAGTAAAATGTCTACTACATAATAATAGATATTACTACATTTGAACGCTAAATTGTAAATTGATACAGACTTTGCATATGATAAATAAATAAAGCAATGGCAAAAGCACTGAGTTTCTTTATTCTGTCTCTAAAATGCCTTTATAATAATAAGTTAATAAACGCAGAAAAGTGAGTTAGTAGACCTCCGCTTACAGACGTCCAGTTAAATATTGTTACTGAATATAACATAACTACGATACAATACTACAATTATCCTTAGAGACAAAATAATGTTTGCAAACATCGACCACATAAACTTGTCAACAGCGTTCGCATCACGTGGATTGATGCCATTAAAGGACGAAACAGCTAAAGCTTGAAAGCAAAATCAAAGCTTACTCTTTCGAATAAATGAAGTTCAAAAATATTCCATTTAGGCATTTCAAAATTGAAACCGTTAACAAACGTATGCGAACGCTCGGTTGGCCGCACGTTTACCTGCTTGCGCGTGCGCGCGGTGGTAACTAGCGATGCGAGCGTGCGCGTGCGTGTTAGTGCTAATGTGCTGCACGCAATCCAGCTTGCAGTGCGCGTGACGAGCCGCCTGCGCACCGCCCAGGAACTGCGGGTAGACGTGGTGCGACCACTGCGCGAATAGAGGCCGCGAACCGCCGCCTATACCCCGCGCCCGACAGTGAACGAACCAAGCAAAAGTTGCAAGGACGACCCAAATAACGGCATTCAAAAAATAAAAGCATCGCCGAGTCGACATCAAATTTAAGGATATAAACATTTTAAAAAAGAGCCCCGGTTAATGAATCACAGTTGAAGGCACGACACCGGACGACGATATTTTATGTGGGTTGGTGCAATACGTCGAAGTGTGGGCGTCGTAGCGAGTGTGAGAGAAACGTAGTCATTACCAGTGTCCAACGTGACGCGGTGTCAAGCGGCGTGAAAAGAGGAAACATGAAATGTCAAATATTGGACTTTTTACACGACACGAACACACAGTCATGAGATCAAGCAAATAATAGTTCCATATAAACAAAAGTAATGTAACAATTATAACCTCACGCAAAATAGGCGCAATAATGACGTCGAGTTGCGGAAACCAGCCCGTCTTACAATTACAAAAGAGATATATGAAATTAACTGTAATTTGCTATTACTCCCAACTGCTTCATTATTAATAGGTTAACAAGAATTCTTCTTTAGTAGATATTTTATAATTTTGGTTAATATGAAAGTGCAATAAAGCATGAAAAAGAAGCAAATTAATGAAACTATAGGTAAATGGTTTATAATGTACAATGTTTACATAGCTACAGAACAAATATAAAGTAAATAATAATTATTTACAATAAAAATATACGTATACATACTTAGTAAAAATGTTATATGTTATGCGTTCGATAATTATATATAAATTTCATTAAACTAAAAAAAGAAGCAACTTTGCAACTTAAAATAATAAATCTAAAGAATTATAAATACATACGTTTCAAAGAAAACGATTATTACCTAACTAACTAATGCAAGTGTACCTACTTAATTAATTAACACAACATGAAACGAAATTGTACGTCTTTCACAAAATATTTGAAAACAACATTTAATTCTCAATACGTAAACACAACAAAAATACCATTTTTTTTTTCATAAATAGTAGTCTAATTATATTACAATTGCAATAATCATATTCACACAAAACAAAAACCAAAAGTTTAGTTACCAAATTTCAAATCTAACGAATAATGTAGTTAATCCATAGAAAATTAGTAAATAAACAAAGATAGAAACTTAACAAAGTACTATAGACTTATAGTAATTGTGACGTTTGAGTTGGTAAAAAAATCGTAGAAGCTCTCAACGAATAAATGCGTGCGGTTATGTTTGAAGTAGACGTGCGCTCGTACCGTGGTGATCGTGCGCATGGGGAATGCGTCGCGCGCAATCCGCAGCCATGACGGTATGTGGCGGTGGTTCGAGTATATCACGGTATTTGGACACCATTAACACGGAGATAAAGTAAACAATGGCCAATGACAGGAACTGTGCCTGTTTTGTCTCCTCCTGAAAACAGATAATGGTTCTTCATAAGATGTATATTAAAATAGCTTACAGTATTTTACATGAAAACTGCCAACGGAAGAAGTCTTACGAATTCGATAATGAATGAAAGCAGTTTCTTTGAAATGTGACGAAAGTTAAGTATGTATTGCGTATTATGTTAATGTGCATTGTACTTACAACGTCTCTATAAATAACAGCTCGAAGGCGATTGACGTCCATATCTTGCAATAGCCTCTCTGGATCTTTCACGGGACTGGAAGCCTCCGCTAGACTTGCAACTACACTCTGAAAATTTGATAAATAAAAACTAATAGGTAAAACCATTCCCAAAACAGTAGAACCATTTAAAACATTTTGTTTTAAAAGTGTCAATAATTTACATTTATTATGTAACTAATTTCTTTTTGAATTACTATCTTAACCTTTAGCAAACATAACAATGATATGACGAAAGAGGATTTGTTGAATGTTTTAATATGTATATTGAGATTTTTATAGTGAAATTTTAGTCTAAATAGTTTTGCTCACTTGTTAAATAAAGTGCCTATTTGCCTGACACACAGAATTAACTTATTCTGGTACGATTAAATTAAGTACCAAGCGTAGAAGTAAATCTTATAAATTAAAATCATATTCATTATTGATTCATTTCAATGTACCAAGTTAATAACTTGTGCAATGTAAATAACTAGATTTAGTAGGCTAAGATCTCTGTAACCTGTTTAAATTGTAATAGCAAACAAATATTATTATTATGATTTATGGTGTTATTAATTATTATACATATTATCTGAAGCAATGGAAATCTTTGACCACCCGTGGTAGAGCGATGTCTCTCTCGTAGGAGAGCCATGTTGAAGCAAATGCTGACGCACTAATTGGACCGGCTCGTCCGAAGTGATACTAGCGAAATGGTAGTTGTACTTGAAACGGTGCTCCTACTGTGCTACGCTGAGTGAGTGAGCATAACGAAGGTCCTTAAAAATGTTGACAACACAACCAAAGCATAGACTGTGTGCGCGGTTGTCCACGGGCGGCGATGTTCTCTTACCATATATAAGACCCGCCTTCTCAGTTGTCCGCTATACTATAAAAAAAAGTAATTGAAATATAAACCAGGCGTATATAAACATAGCCGGTTACCTTCGGCGATGGGGATTCGGAGCTCCTTGGGGGTCGCGCGGCACAGCGCTGAAGCTCTTTGCACTCGAGACAATTGCGGACCGCACACGTGCAGACCTGTTACAAGCTACTGCTACTCAAAACTATCCACTACGCTACACAACTACTCCACATCGCTAACTCTTTTCGACTCATTCTGTTCTATATAAAACCACAGAGAATATGTATACATCTAAGAAAACTTAATCCCATTTAGGAATTAAAATATAGTATCTCTAAAACCAGCCAACAATCTACATTTTAATATACCATAAAAACAAAACAATCTTCACAATAAAGATACCTTGTCAATACTCAATACTAAATAAAAGATTTTTGTTAACATACACTTGCAAGTACCTAAAATATTTTTACTGAACTTAACTACCCTAGGAAACTGATGTAATAGAAGATGTAAGAAACTATGAGAACTTTAATTTCTAATACAACTTCTAAATTGGTTATGATATCGTGGAGGTTTTATAAGCACTTGAGGCAAGAGTGAATATAGCATCTTACCAGACGCAAGCATTGCCGTAATATGCCACCGCTGGACATGTTCTTCTCGGCTTCCAATTCGCCGAAATTCAGGGCACTCGCAAAGATGAGCACGTCAGCCATTGACACCAGTCTTTGCAGAAAAGTAACAGCTACTTCCACCGGCATACCTTGCGTCGGTTCGATCACATCTAGTTCATTCTGTAAACGATAAGATAATACATATAGTTTATCCAGGATCCTATTTGAAGGAAGGGCATCATAATTTATAAATACAATGTACATAAATAATGTAAAACATGAAATGGGTTTCCTAATACACTGTTCTTTATTTTTACTTTATCTAACCATTAACATGTTTATTACAAAGTAAGACGGTTAGTCTTGGTTCGAGCAAAAATTGTAACACTTAAGGCCACGCAGAGACAACTTTAGTATTTCTATGTTTGCGCTCATGTTGTATTTAACATTTTTTTAAATTTACTAGCATAACTTACATTGGGCGAGGTGGCAGAGGCCAGTAAGGGTAGAAGACCACCGCAGGCAATGATCAGGTTATCAGCAAGCTGACTAATGAGATGTACCGTGTTGACGACGAACACTGCGTTCTCACTGCTGTTCACGAACTCGATCACTGACTTCGTCGAGTGACTGCGCCATACCTGTGCGAGGCAAATATATAAATTATCCCAAACAGGTCATGCTATATATTATTGCTTTGTAATATATTGCCTTAACATTTTTAAAAAGCTTCCTTTTTTATTTACTTTGTTTATTGTAATGAACGTTAACAAGTTTATACATATAATAACTTAACAAAGTAAGTTTATGAATATAATAACTGTAATTACGTAATTTATTACGTAAAGTATGTTTCATAAAACGAAACTCTATGGTAACAGTTGCAACTATTTTGATTAATTAAAATAAAAGCTGACCTGTATGTCAGTCTCAATAGAGAATAAGACATCAGAAAGTAGACGCTGGTGAATGTAGGACCAACGGAACTCCGGGATACGGAAGGGAGGCCGGGTAGGACCTGGTGAAAACATCGCGCGAGACGCCCGCGCCGATCGCGAACACTCTGAAATTTAAAAAATTTCAATATTAAACAATAGCTTTTGCTTTATTAGAAATATAGTATTATCTCGGCGACAAAAAGTTGTCTTTATCTTTTTCCAAGGTAATATAATAAAGGTAATAGATTGAGGTAGAGGAAAATTAATATAGATTATATACATATTATCGTAATACGTTAATATGTTTTATGAAATATAAATAATAGAAATGTTTATAATTTATATAAAAAAATTAAACTGTCATTATTAAATAAGTGAATCCGGGGGTAGCGAGCCATAGGTTTGAATTTAATAAAATACGTTGCTTCTGTTAAGAGAAAAAATACTAGAATATCTTTATTTTGTTTCAATATAAATTTTAAATTGCTTACCAAAATGGTTAGAGTCGACCTGGGTGCTCGTAGAGGCACTTCGAGGTCTTTTAGGTGATGTGGATGTATTGGTTCCCTGTGAAGCGACTCCTTCTCCTCGATGCATGTCCATTGTAATGTCGCTGCCTCCCGGCAAACTGACTCGCCGTTTTTCACGATCGATATCAGCACTTTTTTCTACTTCCTCGAGGATTTCCTGCTCTTTCTTATTGGCCAACGAAATATTTTCACTTATAGTTGATATTAAAGGTACTTCTACCGGTGTCTCTTCTAAAATCTCAGCCTCCTGTCTCTGAAGTTCATTTTTGGCGTTTTCTTCGTCTAAATTAATTTCTTTTTCATGTTCAGTTTCATTAGGAACTATAAATTCATTATCTACAGGCAGAAAATCTTCTTCGTTTTTGGTGAACTGTACGGTTTCTTCGAAAATGTTATTTATTTCTTCGCTTTTTGAAACAACTGCGTCAATTATATCAGAAACTAACTCACCTGCAATCACTTCTACTTTATGTTTTTCGTCAACAATATCTTCTATATCTTGTTCTAAATCTTCTCTTCCATTTGGAGTGTTCCCTTCAGAATTAAGTCCTCCGGAAATTGCACCAGAGTCAGTGTCGTCGTCTGTTTTTAATCGTATCGTTTCTAACGCTATCGTTAATACATCATTTACAATATTTATGGCAACATGCTTTGGATCATCAGTGGTAATATCGTCAGATATACTAGTATCAGTCTTATCTAATACTTTTTTAGGGCTAGTTGCTTCACTTGGAGTTAAGTATAACTCTGAACGATCTGAGAGTTCAGATTCCCTTTCATTAGCTGGGTTAAATCTTTCAGAAACTCTTTCAGGACTTGCAGTTTCACTGACTGATATACTAGATGGTAAACCTTCGCTTCTATCAGTGTTATCGTCTTTTACTAAGTTTTCCCCCACATCTCTTACGGGAATGTAGTCGAGGCTGCCTTGTCTTGATATAGGTTTATCAGTATTGTCTGATGCAGGTTCAGTCGTAAGGACATCAGATTCTGAACTTTCAAGAAGCTTATTTTCTATTATGGATTGAACTAAGTCACTATTAGAGTTGAGCATTTTTTCTTCCGTCTGTTCGTCAATCGCGTGTTCCAATTCAGTCAGTTTATCACTATCACAACCATCGTCGCAGGACACTTCGGTACTAACATTTCGGTTAGGACTATGAACTTTACACACTTCACTATATATTACTGTAGTCCGAATGTCAGCAGCACTTTCGCTAGAATTTTTACAATTGCACGTTTCTATTTCTCTAAGAGACAGTCCCTTGCCGATTTCAGTTTGAGCAGCGTGGTTGAGGACGTTTTGCGATTGTTGACCGTCGCCTTCCGGAGACTCGTGGACACCTTGTTCTGATTGCCGCTCCCAGCCCGATATCGTCGAAATCGGTCGCTTCTTCCTCTCGGACGGGTCGGCGATGTTGTCAGCTCGTCGTTGTTCATAGTGCTCATACATTTGAGCAAATTGAAGCTTGAACTCTTCGTATGACACCTGTCAAATAATTACATAGATAACGTATTATATGTTATATCTATATATACATATGTTATATATATAAAAATATATATTTATTTTGAAGTAAGATAGGCTTTTCCTTTTTTTCTGCTCAAAATTATCTAGCTTAATTAAAAGGAAAGATTTCTAAAGAAAGTATATGTGCTATCCCAAGCTCTAATCTATCAGTTCCAATATAAACAGTCAATATTATTTCTAGAGTATAAAGCGTAACAAACAGATAAACACATTTATTTACTAATAGTAATAAATGGTAGTAGGAATTACCTTTGAATGGACAATAGCCAATGTGTCGACCCAGACTCTCCAGCCTCCATATTCATGCTTGATGGCATGATGCAGAAGCATACGGAAGAGAGAGTAGACCATGTCAGAAATTTTCTGCTCTTCTGTGTTCTTGGGGTGTATGTAAGCCATTGCGATTAGCCATTCCTGCCAAACTGACATTTGCAACATAGTGCGGCGGTTTTCACGGCTAAAATTGCAGAGCGTCATAGTGTCCGTTAAGAAAATCTTTTTCAATTCTAACAGCTGCTCTGTTTGCTTTGACTGACGGATCAGAGTTGCTATAACTTTGAGTACCACTGGAAATATATATTGGATTATATATTTTGTGTTTTTATAAAAAAGTGCAGGTTTAAGTACTGTTATAGTTAGTATATCGGCATAGTTAAACTTTTTAAAATGGATAGTAGTATAAAAAATATAAAACACTATTAAATACAGATATGTATACCCAATGAAATGTAATGATAGTTACAATAAAGAATGACATCCTGAGTAAGGAATAGGCCTGCAGTTTGCCTTACTTTCGGCAGACAAACTCAATATTCAGCCAACTCCAGACACATTTCTATATCTACGGTTTATACAAACTAATCGCCATGCTTACTGGGGTTCTCAAGGCGAAAATGAGTTAGGGGATCCGGGTGAGTTGTGTACAGTATCGGTTGACCAACATGTTCGGTAAGCAGTTCATATAGTGAATTGTATATGGGCGCTGACAGGGGTTCTCCATTTGACAGTCGAGTTATCAGAAGTGTGAATAGATTATGCGGAGACATTACGTCGTACTTGCGCCTAAAAATATAATATTTAACACTATACAACACATACACACACACATACATGTTTGTTAAGGCATTTTGTGCCGCGCAACACCTCTCTGTGGAAACAGCTGCCAGCAGGGATATTTCCAAACCAATACGAATTGAGGACCTTCAAGAAAAGAGCGTGCACATTCTTTAAAGGCCATGTGTCCATGGGCGGAGCACCGCTGGCCCTAGGTGAGCCTCCTGCTTGTTTGCCACCGATGGTGTATAAATAAATACAACTACAACATAATACATACAATTTTTACACTCTATATTTCGTAATGATAGAAATATATATTTATTATTCTCAATTAAATATATATTTATATGGAGAGCCTCGTAGCTTCATGTTTTTAATAGTGTAGCATGAAGCGAGAAGTATTGGATTCAAATCCCGATCCGGACAATTATAATTTAATTTATAATTTATTCGGTCTTAGGAAGGGCTTGACAGTGGCCGGACGAGTGTCTTAATATTCTCGAACCCGTGGCAGAGCCATACTGAAGCACACATGGGTTCACAGAATACTGGGCGTGTAACGGTACTTGTACTGTGTTTCGCAGAATGAGTGAGGATATCAGAGGCCCTTAAAAGTGCCGCTTAAGCGACGTAAAAAGCTGACAACATAACATCCAATGCGCGGACTGTGGCGCGGTTGTTCACAGGCGGCGGTGTTCTCTTACCATATAGAAAACCCACCTGCTCCGTTGTCCGCTATAGAATAAAAAAAATATTATTAAGTCTACTTGATTATTGACTCACTGATAAAAGTTAATGATGAAATTTTCTCTGTTACTTTGTTTTACACTTTAAAAGTATGGGAAAAAAAATTATAATGACTCACTGATAAAAGTTAATAATAGTAATTTTCTTTGTTACTTTGTTTTACATTTTAAAAGTATGCCAAAAAAATATAACTTACTTGTATGTGCTTCTGCTAAGGAAAACTCCAAGTAATTTGAGTGCCTGTAGTTTGATTAATTGATTTTCTGACGCCATAAGTTTATATATCGTTCTTACGCCCATCTGTGGAAACTTCAGCATGAACGTGGATTAAGTTAATTAAGGCGGTTGAAAAAATTCAAATAAATTTTGAAAAGTCATGAAACACTGATTCAAGTCGATTATTGAAAGAATTAATGCGCCAATCTTTTATTTTGTAACTTTATCAAAGTGTATCATTTACACTCTGCTTGTTATTCTTTTGTAGCTACTTGTCATTTGGGCTGCATTGAGATTTATTTATTTAGTGTTCCTTTGGTAATAAAATGTAATATTTACCTTCACATCAAACGCTGGGACTATGCTGCTGGGATGTTCGCACAGTAGAGCTATTATCATTTGCAACATGTCATGTAAGTTTTCATCTTCATGTACGGTGCTGAGGTAATTGAGTATTGCCTGCAGCTCGTCCTCTTTATCGCCTTTGCCTATCGCTATCAACTGTTTGAGGAACAACAGTATGTAAGCTCGTATCGTCAAAATATCTTTGTGGGCCGGCCGAGGGCCATCTGAAACATACACATAATAACTACCTATCCAATTTACTTGCTACATTATGAGTGTAAAGAAACGTTCCACTCACCCAATCCTTTGGGCACGATGCCGCTCTTCGTCCGTGGGTTAACGACCCAATAGTAGTATTTTAAAGTATGTATAGTTTGAAGAACCGTGCTGATACGTCTAACGCTGCCATAAATGTGGGCATCAGCGAGGAAGTCCGTTGCTAGATAGCAATAGAGACGCGCCTGCACCGCCGCGGGTGTGTGGATCCACAGCGCCGGGTTGAAGAGGATGTGGTCCAACAGCTGCCAGGTCAGGAACGATTGGCAAAAAGACTGAGTTAGCATAGACTTTACACTGCTCCATGGTTGCTAGCGAATACTCTCTTGCTTTCATTAATTATATATGAATGGTATCTATTTAATTCGTGATTATATATATATTATACATATACATGTATTATACACAATTTAATTTTATAAAGATTTTTGTATAGCAGATAAATTATTATCTTTAAGTTTACCGCTGTTTATATTCGATATAAGAACATTTAGACCGGAGATGACAACTTTGAAGGCAATCTTGAGTAGCCTTAATCTGAATCTAAAAGTTCTGAGCCAGAATCTGATATTGAAACTGATATGGAAGTTAACGATGGTAAATCCAAGGTAACTTGAGAAATATTTTTTTTACTAGAATCATGAAAATTTAAAAAATCCATTGTATTTTTAACATATGAAAAACATTATGAGTGCTATTGGGATGAAAACTGTGTAGTGTTTAATTTCTGTAGGTAAGAATTTCGTGTAAATGTTTACTGCATAATACAAAGCGTCTATGTGCGTAATATTGTGGTTTTGTTTTTTTTTAATGAATTTTGTTGATTTTTATGTGAATTTTGTTGTGAAACGGCCACGTATTTTGCAGTATAAAGGGGAAGCAAGAGGAGCATGCGCTTACAACCATTTCAAGGAAAAGAAGCACAATTTTATCGATTGAAGACGATTTATCTTTGATTTTGTAAATGATATAGGACAAACATCCAAGGTTCGAAAACTAGGTAAATAACGAATCGATTAATATCACCCAGAAAGATTCAAGACTTTGAAACGTTAAGATATAGATAAATCGTCTTTAAAATTATAAAATAAAATCGTAATCTCAAAATTGGACAACATCAATTTGTGAAACTTACAAAACGCAAAACAATTTTAAAATTTAACAAAATGTAACATAAATTGGCATAGAAAAATATTATAATTATAATATTTTCATTGTTTTAAAAAGTATAAAAAGCTGAACTTATATTCATCCTTATTATTCTCAACAACTAACAAGCAATGCAGTGCACAATGAAATATTTTATTTTGTTCTTTACAAGATATGAGTGCATAATGGGTTACATACGAAGGAAGAAAAATGATGATGTTCATCACCATCGACATAAAACCAAGATCATTTCTAAATCAAGTAGCTAAACAATCTATGTGGTATTCGGCATTCAATGAACGATCAGTTTTACTTAAAATCATAAATAACTAATCTTCGCCAGCATATGGTAAACCTAGTTGATTCAATTTACGGCGAATCATAGTGAAATAGAGTTTTAAGTTTGTACTAGATACGGATCCATATTTTTATTATACATATATATATATAAACTATGGTACAAACTTAAAATTCTATTTCACTATGTTTTTTTTATTAAAACCAACACACATATATATATATATATATATTCTCTTAAAAAACTTGCAATTTTAAGAGAATGAGGTATATCTTTTCACTCACTTGTTTCAGCAGCAAGTCTGAGTTAGGCGAAGCACACGTAACGAGGTGCTTCGTAAGGTGAAGAAAGGAAGCCAGCGTGTCTGGCGTGAGATGGTCCCGGGAGCAGCGCTGCAGCATATGAGAGATAACAAGGAATCCGCGGCATTGCAGCATATGCTGTTGCACCGTACTGCACGACTCCACTAATGAGCAAACGAATCCAAGCAGCTTGGAGCTGAAAAAGATATATAATATTCGATTTAATCATAGGATGTAAGCATTCACATAGGTCAAAAAAATTATTTTAATGTTTACTTTATATAGTTAAATTTCTATTAAACTAGGATTCATAAGATAAACTCCTCTCTTATATTGAAACTTAATGCATGCAATTAATGACGCTTCTTTATAGTATATCGGATAGCGGAGCAGGTGGGTCTCCTATCTGGTAAGAGAATACTACCGCACATAGACAATCGCGCCTCAGTCCGCGCATTTGTTGTGTTGCTGGCTATTTACGCCACTTAAGCAGCATTTTTAGCCTCCGATATCCTCACTCTCTGAAAAGCACAGTACAAATACCGTTTGGCGCTGAGTATTCTGTGAGCCCGTGGTATCACTTCGGACGAGCCGGCCAATGTGCTTCAGCGTGGCTCTATCACAGGTGATACAATAACATTATACTCGAAAGAATACAATAATATTCCTACTATAATACGTAAATACATATTAGAAGTCTTGGGAAGGTCATTAATTAGCACGTCTGTGAGAATTAATGAACACAAATGAGAAATGGCGGGATCTCACGGGGCTCGTCGTATCGTATGCGAGGAGATTACAGTAATCGATGAGGATTACCTGTCCAATTTAGTTCACGTACAAACGAATGGCAACATACCGCAACACACACCAACCTACAGCGCTTACTGAGATCTTTATTTTTATGTTATTTAAATGTTGTTCATGGGCGGCGGTGTTCCGTACCATATAGGAGACCCTCCTGCTCCGTTGTCCGCTATAGTATAAAAAAAGATCTATCATTGCCGATTATTTTATAATGTTGCATATAAATAACGGAGAGAGAGCATTCACTCGTGGGAGAGCCATGCTGAAGCATATGCTGACGCACAGATTAGGCCGACTCGTCCGAAGTGATACCAGGGGCGCACATACTACTCAGCGTAAAATAATACATGAACTGTGTTTCGCAGAGTGAGTGAGGATATCGGAGGCCCTTAAAAAGTACCGCGTAACGCGTAAAAAGCTGGCAAAACAACACATGCGCGGACTATGGCAGGTGGTTCATTGGCGGCGGTGTTCTCTTACCACATAGGAGACCTACCTGCTGCATTGTCCGCTATAGATTAAAAAAAGAAAAAAAGGGTATGGTTCTTTTACTCGATTAAGCGTAGATATGATCTATCACATCACACAACAACTGGCGCCAGTTAGGATATATTTTTAGTTAAGTTACATTGTGTGACTTTGTAGAAAACTATTTTGAGACAGCGAACAAGTTATAACATAGAGTAAGAAATGGCATGTCGCATAAGTAGCAGCCACCAAGTCGGTTTAGTTTACGCGTGGCATTTGTGACAAGCTTATACCGCACATTATCTTCCTGAGATTTAGGTTTAATTACTGTTGTTGTCTTGTCCCTTTCCAGATTACTGTTTGTGTTACCTACGCTGGTTAAATCGACTAGCGGTAAGTCATGCTGGGTAATAAATATACAGAATATTATGTAAAACTTAGGTTCAAGATAATTCATAAGCCGTTAAGTATAGGAAAATATTCCACAAAAGAAATAATTTCACGAAAGTTTTGTTTTTTTTTTGTATGGCATAAAATAAAACTCATTAAAAATGACAAAAGAATAAACGATGAAGTAGATAAACGTTTTGTTGCTCGTATAGAGTAAAAAATATTTAGAAATTAATATAATTAATAGAACTCCATGTTTTTTTACAGCTACTCATAGATTATAGATATAATCTCGATTGCTTCAGCTGTCAAATAGAAACAAAGCATAGAATTTGTTGCACAATGTACACAAAAAGCAGTTTTGTTTGAACACACAATCCGTATTTAAAATACCATGTTATTCATTTCATTTAATACACTGCTAACAGAAATATCACAATACGATTCAGTGTTCCATTTATTAGAATTTTTTTTTAGTATAGCAAACAGCGGAGCAGGTGGGTCTCCTATATGGGAAGGGAACACCGCCGCCTATGGCCAACCGCGCCACATTCGCGCATTGGTTGTGTTGCCGACTTTTGACGCCGCTTAAGCGGCACTTTTAAGGGTTTCCGATATCCTCACTTACTCTGCGAATCACATTACAAGTACCGTTACATGCTGAGAATTCATTGTATCACGTCGGATGAGCCGGGCCAATTTCTGTGTCAGCATAGGCATCAGCATGGCTCTCCCACGGGTGAAATTGCTTATAAAGCTATCACAACAAGATGTATCGCTCCATTTATTAGAATATTAGGCAAAACTTAAACAGCTGTCAACATAGTGTTTAGTGAAGCAAGCCGTCGAAATTGAAGAGGAACAGGCAATTAGTAGTTGGAGAAGTTAGTTATAAGCCGACAGACTCGATACGCCGCGCCGACGCCCGCGATTAGAGATCGACATCGAAAGTGCATTTCGCCGGGCAACTTTGCAGCCACTTGGAATATTAATGAATGGACCGAATGCTCATATCTGCCTTCGAACTTTCAATTAGTTGGGGAGTTTTGGAGTAGCCTTTGTGCATAGAAATTGAAGACTTGAATTTTGAGAGCCTAGTAGCTTGACGGTTTATAAAGGCTGCCACGAAGCGAGAGGTATCGGGTCCGAATTCCGGTCCGGATAATTATAAATTATAATTTATTCGGTCTCTGGAAGGGCTTGACAG
>DWCF01000946.1:0-36062 GCA_018230265.1 Delias oraia
CTTACGACATCCCATTAGGAAGACTGGGAGTGGTACTATTCTGATCCGGTAACCACACGGATATATATATATATATAATAGCATTGTAGAAGTCATAAAAGCGTGACTAAAAATTGGTATGTATGCCTAAAGGTTAAGATATTTTAAGATTGTATGCTTTTAATATGAACATTACATAAAATTATTCAAACGTTCATTAGCATAATGTTTATCGAAGAGCGTCTTAGATCTCTATATCCCAACGCATACTTAGCATTACAATTAAGTTGGGAACACGATTTTGTTTCTATTTGTTCAGTGAGAAATATTTAACGTAATATACAGTTTCATGTTACTTATTATATAATAATAGTGTGCAATTTTTTATCGCATAGCAGACAACGCGGCAGGTAGGTTTCCTATATGGTAAGAGAACACAGCCGTCCATGGACAACCGTGCCACAGTCCGCGCATTGGTTGTGTTACCGGCTTTGTTACGTCACTTAAGCGGAATTTTTAAGGCCCTCCGATATCCTCACTCACCCAACGAAACACAGTAGTACACTTGTACCGTTTAACGTTGAATATTCTGTGAATTAAGCCATTACATTTAAGCTTTAATTACATAAAATAACATTTTTAGTATTTATCTGTACTGATAACTTAACATAGGCTGTTGGTACGAGTTGGGTAATTTTTAACTTAAGAATTTCGATAGTTCTTCACACAATTTAAGGATTTTTGTGCATTATATTTGTGTAGGAAGTTGCATTTTACAAATCTTAAGTAACAATATGTCTTGAAATCCAAGTATGGACGTTTACGTTGGCACATGCAACATTGCCATAACGAGTGGCGTGTTTTCGACAACTTAGAACCAGCAGTGAGCGCGACACTTGCCACAAATGGAGATGTTTTTGGTTTAATTTAAACCTCAAAGTCATACAGATTTTTCTATTTGTTTTTTGACTTCTGTTCTCGTATAAAACTGTTTTAATAGTTAAAAAATTTAAGATTTGACTCTGTTTTGACATATAAGGTTATTTGGAAACGGTTCATTATTATACATTATCTTTCAACACAAACATGAGATTTTCATTATTAATAAATTAATTAATTAAAAAATCGAATACTATGTCCTCTTTAAGAGGCGTAAGTAATTTTAATTTATCTATAGTGAAATGCCGTTTACCCGTTTTAACCGTAAAAAAAATAATCCGTGGGAGAGCCATGCTCAAAATTGTGCCTTAAAAGTGGCGTAAATAGCCGGCAATACAACCAATGCGTGGATTGTGGCGCAGTTGTCCAATGGCGGCGGTATTCCCTTACCAACAAGAGACCAATCTGCTCCGTTGTAGAATAAATGCATCCGAATATTTTGTTAGACTTAGTAATATTCTTAATACTAAATCATAGTTAGCATGGTCATTCGATTTGAGATTTATTTTCACGAGCAAGTGACTAAAATACTTAGTAATAATGCAATTCAATAAACCGGATGACTTGTACGCGGAGGATGGAGTTGCATTACATGTAATTGCGTTTAAATGTGGACCACTCTGACTGTAACTCATTTAGCACTACTCTCGCCATAAATAAGTAGACTAAAGAAAAGGGCTTGTTGGTTGCTAAAGCTTTTAACACTGTTTTTTATAGAGACTAAATTTTTTAAATGCTACATTTTTCCATTTATTAAATAGTTTCGCCATGTAATGACATGGAAAGCTTAATAAAATATTTGTATACCATTTAACTCCGAGATTTTGTGTACATTAATATAATAACTCCTTAAACACAAAATATAATTTAAGTTAATCCAGGACTTCCCAAACTTTGCGACGCGATGCCCTGGGGCGTCGTGGCAACATCCAAGGGGCTTCGCGTGGCGATTTGAGCCTCGATTTCCGAAACTATGACTATACTATAACTATATCATCATCATCAGCCTATTCAAGTCCACTGCTGGACCTATGTCCTCCCCCTATAGGGGGTTATTTGCCTTAATCACCACGCTTGGCATGCGGGTTGTTGATCGCAGAACATCTGCTGTACTCGAAAGGGCAATGCTGTCCACCCTCCGGTGAAGTATCCTTTAGTCGCCTCTTACGACATCCCATTAGGAATACTGGGAGTTGTTCTTTTCTGATCCGGTAATCACACGGACAATTCCTTCTCATTAGTATTCTTCTAATACTAACCATTAAAAATTGTAATAATAATATGTCTCTTGGTATATTCTAGTTTTGTTTGGTAAGTATCTTGTAACAAAAAAATTAAATATATATTTTTTTAGTTTTTCTTACCCTATATTAGGCTAAATAATTTTAGAATTTGTTATCTATTTAGCGTTATCTGGAATTACACAAAACTGTGAAGAATTGAATTATAGAAGTAATATTATTTCTGTAATAAATAATTTTCTTTTTCGTAAAACTGTGTTAATTAAGAGTGTAAACAAAATCCAAGCTTCTCAATGCAACGTAGCTGTAACATATAATTTGTACAAAAGTAGTCGAAATTCTACAATTTTTAGACAAGATTATAGAAATTAAATTTTAAGTTATTGTAACCAGTGTAAATTTTTGTGTACAATTCTCTGTTTTTAGGTATAGTTATTGATTAGGTAGTTAAAATATTAGTAGTAAAAATTACATAAAAAGAAAGATGTTACAGAAGTAAGATACCATATTGTATTTGATATTAATTTTCACTACAAGTAATTAAAAATTATATTTTCCACAACATAAAATGTTAATTTACCAATACAAAAGAAAGTACGGCGACGAGCAACAAAACAATTTTATATTTTCGCACGGGAAAATTGCACTTCATTATAAAGTTAATGATTCTTTTGTTCATTAAACTGTATCAAATTATGTCTGCGATGATCATTGTGGACTCAAATTAAATTTCATCGAGGCGTTAAATAAAAATGTTGAAAATTTTCTGAAGTTTAATCATGCTCTGATCAAATTTCCAGTAAAGTTCGCAACCGGACGAAGTTGTAACAGTGTTTACCTACAAAGTACCTAGTGGTGACCATGTATTCCTCCTTCATTGAACTATCCATTCGTTTTCTACAAAAATTACACGTCAAAATTCTAAACCATACGCATTTACTTACAAAACCATCGAGTTAAACTGAAAATTAAGAATACAAAATGTTTATATTCGTGATTCATATACATTATTAGTACATAACAAATTGTATGAAGATCAAATCATTTAGCAATTTATACGATTTGCCTTAGAATGTCTCACATCTGAATAAAAAGTAGATTATTTAGATTTTTGAACAAAATATCTTAATAATATTGTATAAACAATAATGGAAAATCAATAATAAAAAAGTTGCTTAAATTTTATATACACGAGTAACGTATAGTCACCCAAAAACTCATCGAAGCTAAGCCCACGTAATATGCATGTGTATCTCTAAGTATCACCTCACGACTCGAGCGATTAGTTCAGACTTGTAGTGTTTCTACTTAGTTAATATTATTTTGGTGAGAAGAGGTTTGTAAGGTATTATAAAATGGAATAGATATATAATATTGATAAAAATTTCCTTAATAGTTTGGAGAGACTTGTAGCCTAATGCTTTTAAAAGTATTCCATGAAGCGAGAGGTATCGCGTTCGAATCCCGGTCCGGACAATTATTATTATTTAATTTTTAATTTATTCGGTGTCTGGAAGAACTTGACAGTTTTCGGGCGAGTGTCTTAATATTGTCGAACTTGCAGAAGGACCATGTTGAAGCATATGCTGACGCACTAGTTGGTCCGGCTCGTCCGAAGTGATACCACGGGCTCACAGAATACTCAGCCTGAACCGTACTTGTACTGTGTTGGTGTTAGTGCGGATATCGGAGGCCAAATACCGCTTAAGTGGCGTAAAAGGCCGGCAACACAACCAATGCGTGGACTGTGGCACGGTTGTCCGTGGGCAGCGGTTTTCTCTTAAAATATAGGAGACCGACCTGCTCCGTTGGTTATTAAAGCAAACTAATAAATGTTATTGGTTAAGTAAAGGTTCGGGAGCTAGCAACGTTTTTGAGAAAGCATGAAGTCAGCCAGTTTTTAGATATGTTCTCTCTCACTCTACCGCACGTCACACGGTCGGTCTGACTTGTAGTAGCGGTTGCGTTCATGACTGCGCATCGTAACTTTTTTTAAATTTCATTTTAAGATTTTTTTAGTATTTCATTATGTTTTTAACCTTTTGTAACATAAATTAATTATTGCCATACCTTTCTGCTGTTGTTTAAACCGTATTACCGGTACTATTCAATTAAAAAAAATAACCTAAGATTTTAATATGCCTGAAATTTTTATTATGTAGGCAACAATTATCTTGAATTTGTCGAGAAATATTTTTGCGCGGTTGTGCTAACCTAAGCACATTAAAAAAAATTGTAAAAAAATACACTCAAAGTATAAATTTCATTCATTTCAATTAAAGTTTTGATGTTATGAATTCTGTGAGTTCAATAACTATATACAATTCAATTTATCATTCATAACTGGAGTCGTAAAGTGAATTACAAATAGGTTCTGAAGGCGTAAAATAAAATGGTTTATTAGCTTCGCCGCGAAATTACAATATCAAGGGGTATGAAACCTGTGAGTATCGCAATTTACATAAAAGTGCGTCCACATCAACGTGACAATTGTTTTACTGGGTTATTGAACGCATGATAAGAATATACCAAGATGTACATTGCTATTCTAGATGTGCCATAAGGTAAAAATATATTTTCGTAGTAAAAGAAGTAATTTTAATTATAATTACAAGGGCTGAGGAAATTACGCAAATATGTTAAATAAATTTTGTGGTCATGGAAGTCATGGAACAAAAATAGAGGTAATCCTCAATATTTACGATGGTTTACTTCATGTCATAAATATTCTGTCACTCACCGATCATTGCGCATTTGTACTGGCTAAAACGAGATACGTTAAGAAGAGAATCATTATTTTATCTACATCATACAGATTCCTTATTTTTTACCCCATTTTTACCCCGTACATTATCATCCTATTTTAATATAACAGCTGATAGAAACACTTACTACAAATTTAACTTAGTTCATCAATTCTTATTATTATATTTTCCATTAAATAAATATTGCATCTAGTCCCTATAAACCGATGTATTTCTTGCCTCTTGCTTGGATGGGTTTGCAGGTTTCAGTGGTTTGGAAAGTGGTCCGTTTTCAATAGTAATAATCATTTATCGGGCAACGTTACGTTAGCACGTGACGCTTCGCAACACGATCAGATTAGGAATTGACTTTTTGGAGCTTTATTTGGAGTTTAGTGGTCATTTCATCGAATATTATGTTGCGTGAATGCGATTTTATGGCGTCTATATACGGGGCATGTAAACAGACTCTAAAGTCACAGTGAAATGTATATTTTTAATGTTAGGATTAGAAAAGGTTTAACATAACAATTTTATATTCTAAGATTAGACGTGCAAATGCACGTCTCTTTATTTCAGTTTTGTTTGGTGTATAGTTATTTTCTTAAAATAATTAAATAGAGTTTATATAGATGAAAAAATTTGTAAAATATCTTAAAAGGATGAATATAAGGATTAATTAGGTAGAGTAGTGTGTTTATAACATTAACTCTGAATGTAACTAGTAAGAATTATATTATAATAAATTGCGTCATTGGAAAAAAGCCGCGCTGTAGTTTTTTGTCGTTTCTTCTGCACTAGCATTTTGGAAAATATTCTTTTGACGTCAACAGTGTTGTAAATAAATCACGATAATTAGCAATTATTGCTTGTTAAATCCTAGGATACATAAACAATTTTTGTTTTGATTGTAATTTAATTAAGTTAATTAAAATATAAGTTTCTTTAGCATTTTATAAGGATTCATAACAATCACAGTTATGGGCATATTTCTTAATTAGCAAACTCGTAAGTACTTCAAAAGTGTATGCATGTAGATAAGTGGCGTCTGAAAATTGTCTGCCAGTATTACGCGACTAACAATTCGAAGGTACTTAGCGAATAGTTGGAGTCAAAGGAACGCTCAGGTTGGTGTCTAAAGACTATAAATGTGTGGCCCAAATTATGAGATTAGTTACCGAGCCGGTCCACTTTGCGAGCGACTCAACGCTATAAATATTTATAGTAAATCCTTTCATAGTTTTTATAGTACGTTATATAAAATAAGTCAGATTTGAGCTAAATGTCCCTTATGTGTCCCTTAAGCCTAATAATAGTTTTAATTATTGAAGTCAAAAGACTATAAAAATTCATTGAGAATTGTGAAAGGATTGAATATATATTTTGTTATGTTATTAATGGTTTAACGTTTCTTCATGAAATATGCAAATTAATATAAAAATAGATTTAAAATATATAAAAACAAATAATGAATAATGTAATGGTTAATTAATCGTTTTAATTGTTAGCTATGTATTTTTGAATTAAATGTGCATTTGTACCATACAACCAAACACTTCAAAGTTTGACAGCTAAATACCGTCGCAAAATTTACAAAAGTCGACAGCTCAACCTGGCTTCTAGTGGCATTCCTTAGACTCACTGCAATTCTATTGACTCTGAAAAGAATTGATAAAGTTGATGTGACAATAAAGCATGAAAAATGACAGCGAAACGTAATATATTATATATCCAGGACGAAAATATATATGCATCTCAGAATATGGCCGGTCCAAAAGAAATTAGTTTTGATGGTGCGTTAAGTCGTGGCCATAAACTTTATTTCAATATTTAAACTACTTTATAGATAGATTGAAAGGCGGT
Organism: Delias oraia; assembly: GCA_018230265.1. Classification (NCBI taxonomy): domain Eukaryota; kingdom Metazoa; phylum Arthropoda; class Insecta; order Lepidoptera; family Pieridae; genus Delias; species Delias oraia. The sequence continues at coordinate 6,767 of DWCF01000946.1, forward strand.
GAATAGTCAAATTATGATTCTCAATAGAGGGTTCCGACGCTCCATCCAATATATACGAAAATTTTATCAGATAAAACTAGTTCTCTAAGTAAATTTGAGTAACTCGAAGAAAATATTTTCATTCCCAATTTAGAAGTTTTGCACGACGCATAGAATTAACGAAGAAGATTGTTTGATTTGGCTGATAATGTTTTTAATATAAAAAGTAGTCTTTAAAAATGCTTGTGTACCCAGATTATAAGTTATTTTTGTAGTTACTTTGACAGTACAATAATATATTTGTATTTATTTTACGGCTTTCTTAAATATCTTTATTTATTAGTGTAGCTGAAAAATAAAATACAATCACATACGTAATACACTAGTCTATAATTATCATTATTAATTAACAAACATAAATTAAAAAAATAGAAATAAAATTTAAAGTGAAACTAAATCTAGACTTCTGATTATCTCCTACAAACCAAAACTTGTTCCATTACGTCTTCAGATCTGACAAACAAACGAGGTTCAAAGACAAAAGCAAAGGCAGAATCGATCGCTCTTTATTAGCAGGTTCACAAAGCGAGCCGGAAATGAATAGGGCTGTACTTCGCCTATCACTTGCAAAGGTAGTTATTTGCTGTTTTTCAACCGAGGTACATCCCTCGAGAGCTTTTCACAAACGGCACGTTCCATATTCAACTTGGCTTGAATTTGTACCGCGACCGAAATGTTAGCAAATAGTCTATTACTGTGCTCATCTCACTTATAGCTATGAAATAAATAATCGTTAAACTTACAAACAAAATTAACAATTTAATTTTTATATGTATATTTTTTATGAATTAAAATGTGAAAAAGAGAAATTGCAGCATTTGAAAATTATTTTCCGATGTCGATTGTGGAAGAGACCAATTTCCCTTGTGTAAATAAAGGTAGCGAGGTAGTCTATAGCAAGGTTCGAATAAAGCCTTCAAAAACTATTTAAAGAGGCTTTGTGGGCAATCGGTGGAGCGCTGAGTGGGATTTTGTGTGAAAGAGTTTGCGTGCCAATTCCATTTCTACACTCAGTATCGAGTATTGACAAGTAGTTTGTTTTAGTAAATTTATAGAATTTCTATTTTTCATTTTTAAAGTTTACATGACATTGATTTGTTTCCTTCTTGACTTTACCTACTTTAAAAATTTCTTAGAGATTAGAAAAAGATTTCAAATCAAGAAAGACACTAAAAGTCTGATCCAATTTAAGTTTTGTATGTATATTTTAATTCATAATTATATAATATTCCAAAGTTGTGACCCTGCTTTTACTCATGTAAAATAAAAAGAAACCAAATTTAGACTTAGAAATTCATATACAGAATAAACGGTTACAAACAACAAGCTTAAAAATTCCAAAATTAATATTATAAATGTATCTCGCTTTCCGCACTCAGGCGGATGGAGTTTGACACTTGGGCAGGCTGTTTTTATATTAGCATTGCGCACGTACGCTCGATAAATTTCGTGGCTGGACGTCATTGCCACTACCTCTGCCCCAGTGGAGTGCCTCTCAGCCAAATTGGGCAGGCCCGCCTATGAGTTCAAAACAGTCGATGGAGAGTTTGTTATTCTTTATGAGGGCTCTTGGCCTCGGCAAGATTGTTTTAGCTCCAGATTAAAAAATAGGACTGCTATGAATAAAACTGTATATTAAATCATGTGCACCATCACAGACCACATGTCATAATCTATATTTATTAGATGATTTTGTGTAAAAATAATACAATATTTAACGTAAAATATGAGTTGAAAAAATAATATTTTCCATATTATAATATAGTAGAAAAAATTTCGTTCTAAATTTATATTTAGTTAATAAATAGATTTTAGTCAAACAGGCTTATATGTGTATACATACTCATATATAAACTTATCTTAATAACCATGGTTTTTACTATATATTTTGTAAGATATTATTATATTATAGGTATTGATTCAGTTCTGAGCACGTTCGCTCCACATTTTTATCGTCGTATAATTGAATTTTTCTCGCGCGACAAACAATATGGAGGCAACATTTAATGTAACAATTTTTATTTTATAACTGATAATATGAATAAAATTGAAGAATAATGACTAAGCAGAATATATTTTGGTCATCTTTTCTAATATGCTTCCTTGGATATCTATAAAAGCTGAAGATGTCCATGTAAGCGATCATTATGAAGACTGAAAACTCCACAGCACTTGTTTTAATCTCCGCTACGCGTTTTTTCATATAAGTTTATATATCAGTCATGGGATTTGGTTTTCAATACAAGAATCTTTTCAAAACAAACACCGATATTAAAATATTAATTAAACTCTTAATTTGTTCCATGACTACAAATTAAATGGATGAAAATCGTCAGATCTTCAACTGTTTGTCAAAAAAATTAAAACTGTAATTAAAACAGCCATAATAATACGGACAAAGCTACGAATCGAAGTCTCTTTGACCGGTCACACGTGGCCCAATGAAAGGATGTCCCAATGCATGCCTGTATCAAAAAGTTCCCGAATGGACACTTTGACCAATCTCCCGTGAATCCGACTCAGTTAATCAGTTTTAGTATTCGCATTCTTTCTAAAGACCGGAGTCTTAACAAGTTTATTGGTATTCTTTATTCGTTGTAGATATATCTACCTACTTTTTTATTTAATTCTAATGTGTGTTGTTTTGAAAATATATACTTCCTCTGGCCTAAAATAAATTAATTAAAGAGCAAATAAATGCGCAATATGAAGATGTAAATAATTTTTTTAAATATTAAATGTTACAAATCGGTTATTAAGTTAACTACATCTTCAAAATTTTCTTCATATCCCATATAAAACATAAGTATTTACATACTAAATTTGAAATATTAAGTTTAAAGCAATTAAGATTAGAGAATTTATTCAAAGCAATTTTGTAATAAGCGGTGTAAAATGAGAAATTAAAACTAAACTTTTCAACGCCATCACTTCCCATTACAACTTACTCTACGTATTAACACATATCCTTGCAGACGAACTACATTCAACTTTAAAGCATAATTATTGAGTTTAAAATCGTTAATCATACATAGTTAAGGAGTTTGCTATAAAGGGAATTATTAAGTAGCACGTTTGAACTATAAAACATGCAGTGAAGAGTTCAAAGTATTAACGTCTAATCCGGCGAGGTTAGGTAACAGTAGCTGGAACAAGTTTGACTGTTTGATCAAGAGTTCACGTACTTCATAGATAAATCGTTTGTACTAGCTACAAAATTAATGTGGATTCGTGGTACTTAATGTGTTAGTACTAAAACTATTTTGGGAAATTTAAGCTCGCTTTTGGGTATTTCAGGATGTGTATGTTTCTTTGATATAAAGTAATTATGAATTTATACTCGAACCTACCTTTGCTAGTGCTTAATATTATATTTTAATGCTTTTTATTTAAAAATCTTATTTTTGAAAATCGTATAAAGCTGATGATACTTTTTAATCAAACAATTCGCATTGAATATGTTTTTTTAATAAATTTAGAAATAAATAGAAGAAATTCTTTTATTTTACCGCGGACAAAGGAGCTGGTGGGTATTCTATATGCTAATATAACACCACCGCAACAACCGCGCCACGGTCCGCGCATTAGTTGTGTTGCCGGCTTTTTACGCAGCTTAATCGACATTTTAAAATGCCTGCAATATCATCACTCACTCTGCGAAACACAGTTTAAGTACTATTTCACGCTGAGTATTCAGTGAGCCCGTGGTATCACTACAGACGAGCCGGCCCAATGATTGCATCAGCATATCTTTCAGCATGGCTCTCCTATGGGTGCAAAAACTAAACTAAAGTACGGCTTAACAAGAATGATACTAAGGGCTCATGAATACCAGATGTGTTTATTAAGTATTATACTGAGCAAGTATAAAAAATAAAAGTATAAATAAATAAATACTGGGGGCCAGAAAAAGGCGGCAATTGTATGGGCTGCAGTAATCTCTTACCTTCAAGAAACCAGTCTGTTCCGCTATCAGCTACATAATTAAATTATTTTATTTATGGAAACGATGGCAAACGAGCAGGAGGCTCACCTAGGATAAGCGGTCACCCATGGATATCCTTTTGCGGGACCGAGAGTGCGTTGCCAGCCTTAAAATTTATTATAATATACTAATAGTTCCAGCAGACGAAGTCCTATCGGGTACGCCACCAACAGAGTCCAAATAAACCCTAAAAACTGAAACATTAAAAAAACCCTTCATTTTTGCAGTCAGATATAAAGTTTTCTATGTCCTTCTTCTGGTCTTAACTTACCGTCCTACCAATTTTATCCAAATCAGTTTAGTCATTCTTGAGGTATAAATTATGTAAGTAACACGACTGTCCTTTATATATAGACATACATAGAATATTAAAATATAGCGTACAAAGAAAATTAAATGCCTTGAATGAATACATACACAAAATGAATATATAAATCCATATACAAAAATTTTGCATAAGCCTTGTCCTTATTTTGAACAATATAATGTTATAATAATTATCAGGTTTGATACAGGCGTTCAAAAGTTATGGGCGTACTTTTATTTTGCTTTTTATTCGTATTTTATTTATATAGTTATGTCAATCACACAGGATTGAAAAAACAAAGAATTGAATTCGCTTATTTCACAAGAATTATTTTTTGTTTAAAGAGAAAATGTTCGTGTTTACCAATTCACGGAACAAATGGAAACAGGAGTAGGAAAATCCACGATTACGAAGACATTTCAGAAGATCCTCGCTGAAATACTTAATCCACATACAGTGAACCGACGTTAACAGATTACAAATAAAACAAATAGAGGGACGGAGGGACTACTAATAAATTACACTTAACAATCTAGACTATTTCAGCTATTAGCTCTATAGCTAAGAATGTTTAATTATAGAAAAAATATTCCAATTAGATTTTTTGTTTCATTTGTTTTTTGAAATGCTTTATCAAGGAATATGTAAATATGTATTTCATGATTAAATTGTTTTATCGTATTGCGGACAACGGAGCTGATGGGTGTCCTATATGGTACGAAAACACCGCCGTCTATGGACAACCGCGCCACAGTCCACGCATTGGTTGTGTTGCCGGCTTTTCACGACACTCAAACGGCATTTTTAAGGGCCTCCAATATCCACATTCACACAATGAAACACAGTATAAGTACTTTTTGACGCTGAGTATTTTGTGAAGTTCTAAATGCCTAGAAATTTAGAGCAATTGGTGTAAAAAACAAACCATTTAGTAAAATAATAAATTCGATGGTTATCAAGTCATGTCCGCTAGTACTACAATAGATTTCTTCTACTGTTATTGTGCCGACATCGCCTAACTCGGAAAGTTGTAGTCCCTCGGGATTTCGACAAAACTTCAAACTCACCCCGCGTACAAACGTCAGGAAAATTCCTCAGAACTTCCGCGAAACAAATATTAAAATTGTTTAGTTGAAATGACTATTTGGCTGCTTTAGTTTGACAAGTTGTAAAGACGTCGATATTATTAACTTACATTTTGAGTTTGGAAATCCGTACATATAATTGTATTTACAAAAAAATATCTTCACATATAATTTATATAACAATATATAAATATTGTAACATGTATATATTATACATATACTATATAATATATTACTATCGTAATGATTGATTATGATAGTAATATGTTTTATAGACTATGGAATCATGTTTGAAAGGCTAATAGACTGTGGGAAATACAAACGACGATCAACGTTAAGAATCTAAATAACATGTTGACTTAAAACAGATATCAGAGGATACGAGTCAAAATTGCAGCCCGAAGTAATATAAAAAAGGTTTTTACCTTAAAATTAGTTATAATTATTTAATCTTATTATTATTATTATATATTCTCTAGCGGACAACGGAGCAGGTGGGTCTCCTATATGGTAAGAGAACACCGCCACTCATGAACAACCGCGCCACAGTCCCTGCATTGGTTGTGTTGCCGGATTTTTATGCCGCTTAAGCGTCACTTTTTTTAAGAGCTTCCGATATCCTCACTCACTCTGCGAAACATAGTACAAGTATCGTTTCACGCTGAGTATTTTGTGAGCCCGTGGTCTCATTTTGGCGATCCAGCCCAGTGCGTCAGCTTATGCTTCAACATGACTCTCCCACGGGTGCGACAGTGTTAAGATACTCGCCACTGTCAAGCCCTTCTAGAGAACGAATAAAATATAAATTAAATTATAATTTATAATTGTCTGGACCTGGATTTGAACCCGATACCTCTGGCTTCATGGTAGACGTATAAAACCATTTAACTACGAGGCTCTCAAATCATTGTATCAAAATGAATGAAACAGCAGTGATCTTTAAACTTTAAGTTACGTCGTTGACTGTACACATTGTTACTGAACGAATGAACTAAAGATCCACTAGTATCGGATAGCGGACAGTATCATTCAACTTTTATATTATTTCCCACAGGTCAATGGAGTTTTGTATCGATCGGGGTACGAAACAAAAGGACGCTGTAACTTGTGAAGATTTATTGCAATGATTTTTGTTCTTGATTTTTATTTGAATTTGTAAAAATCCTCAATACGTGTAATATGTTATGTTAAATCGTTTATTAGGTCAAGAAATCTAACATTTCATAATATTAATAATGCGAAAATAAATATTTGTATTGGTATGGGATTCTGTCAGATCATGTCAAGTCAAGTCAAATTATTCAAACTAAGATACAAAGTACCACTTTTAAAACTTCAAATTTGTACTTTACTATGTATATTTCAGATATGATTTGGGAACATGTAAAATTATACCTCATCCATTTAAGAGTACTGAACAGATAAATATTTTTTTTAAAATTATTTCATAGTGGACAACGGAGTAGGCGGGTCTCTTTTATAGTAAGAGAACACCGCCACCTATGGACAACCGCGCTACAATCCGAGCATTGGTTGTGTTGCTGGCTTTTACATCGGTTTAGCAGTACTTTTAAGGGTTTCAGATATCCTCACTCACTCCGCAAAACACAATATAAGTACCGTTTCACTTTGAGTGTTCTGTAATATAACTAATTACTAATATTAAAAACATAAAAAACAACATAAAAGTAAAGGAGCGTGATAAGCTTTAATTTTCAGTTGTAAAATATAAAACGATCATTGAAAATCGGATATAATAACATCTTTTATGATATTCTAGTTCTATTAACTAAAACATGACCTAAACTAAACTCCAATTTATAAGTTACGCATCGTGAATCCAAAATCACTAACTCAATTTTGCACTCGAAAAATTATTTCCGCATAAAATTTTCAGCGACCACTTTTAAACCTGATTGAGAGCGACACTGGGATGGACTCTAAAATCCTCCATTACACCAAAGGATAAGCCAATTACGGTAGCTGGGACTTTATAGGCTCAGCACAGATTCAATTTTTCGTTCTCACATTTAATTTGTGTAATATATTCACATTATTTAAATCTCAAATAGAATTCACGTTTTCTTCTTTGATTCTTTAATTCATTTTTCATATAACTGTTATTAATAAGATACAAGAACTACCTGACAGTTTATAATTTTAAGACAAATTACTGTTAAGCAAAAATTTATAACATTATGAAGAGAAAATAATAATTTCGGGAGTCTCGTAGGTAAGTGCTTTAAAACGTCTACCATAAAGCGAGAGGTATCAAGTTTGAATCCCTGTCTGGACAATTATAAATTATAATTCAATTTATAATTTTTTCCGTCTCTGGAAGGGCTTGACAGTGGCTGGGCGAGTGTCTTAATACACATACCAAATCATAACCGTGAGAGAACCATGCTGAAGCATATGCGGACGCACTAATTTGGGCGGCTCGTCCGAAGTGCCAGCCTCCACGAGCTCACAGAATACTCAGCATTAAATAGTAGTTATACTTGAAACGCTGCTTCTACTGTGTTTCGCCGAGTGAGTGAGGATATCGGAGGTCCTTAAAAATGCCACTTAAGTGGCGTAATAAATCGTACCACAACCAATGCGCGGACTGTGACACGGCTGTCCATGAGCAGCGGTGTTCTCTTCCCATATAAGAGGCCTACCTGCTCCGTGGTCAGCTATACCATAAAAAAATCAGACTACCACGGAAAAGTCTGTAAAATGTTTGGGCTAATATGTGGCTTATATTACTCACAAATAATGTTACAAACACATACTTTACTTCATTATAATAAATGTATAGATTAGTAATAACCTAAAATTTTCGTTGAATATTGAACTAGAGTTTGATGACACGTTCGTGATCGAGACACGATGATGCAACTCTGATTGTGTCTGATTGAGCTGCATTTCATGCAACCCTTTGATGTTTGAATTCGCTTCCGAATAAATGATTATAGAGCACCACTTATGCTTTATTGCTTTCAGGTATTAGATTTGTGATAGCTTTTGATTATGTTAAATATTGTACTTGAGGATTCTCTTATTACAGTTTACTGGTTTTTTGATACTAGATAAAATGTAACGCAGGACATTAGTTAATTATTAACATTAATCAACCTACCTATTTTTACTACCGACGGTTAAACAGCACATTCCTAACATTAGCCAACTTTTGTATGAATTTAGACTTCGTAAAAATTTTCACTCAAAAAAAGATGTTAAATAAACATGAAGATTTAATAGAGTTATAGATGTAATAGTGAAAAAATATATACATAACATTTAAATATCTTTAATTAGTTGTATTTTACTACGCGTGAAACGGTACTTGTACTGTGTTTCGCAGTGAGTAAGAATATCGGAGGCCCTTAAAATGCCGCTTAAGCAGCGTAAAAAGCAACACAACCATGCGCGGACTGTAATATAAAAATATGATATACTTAATTATTGTGAAATGTTTAAAATGCGTCACAATAGATATACCTATAAATATAATATTGACTTTATAAATACTTGCTTAAAATATATACACATTGGTAGGTGCATTAGTTCAAATTTCCATCAGCCGGTGGCCTATCGGACATCAAACTGATCAAATTAAAAATCCGTACAGACAGAGCCCGCGGCAATGTGGCGAGGGTTATAATTAGAGGAGAGCTCCGTATCTGACCGCTCTTTAAGCTATGGTCCAAGCTACAAGACTTACAATACAATGGTATGTATAGCTCATTATGATATAAAACGTTGAAATACTTAACAACAATTTTTGGTTGGAATAAGATCTGATTTCTCAACTGTTCTTTTTAGATTGTTTGTGAGTAAAGAATGATTTGTTTAGAATAATAATCAGAATATATTATTATTTACTGTTTTATTTTAAAATTGCAATTGTTATTAAAAAGTGTATTTAGCCTTGTTTGACTCTTTCTTTAGTAATAATTATACTAAATGAATAATAATAATAGAATATCAATTGCATTTTATTTAGTTTTATTTTTACCGTAAAAAAGGTAACAATCATTTTTCGTTTTACATTTAAAAAGATAACATATATATTAAAAATAATAATAAAATGCTTATAAAACATTTATAAATAAAAACATAGCTATCCAATATAATCTTTATCCATATCCATCTATGTATCTATTCATATCCATTTTAATTTTAAATAATTTTAGTTCTAAATCAAGTTTATTAGCCCAACCATACACTAGCCGCGGGGCTTTCTGGACAAGAAATCTTAGTGCTGCAAAGAGTAAGAATATCTCTAAATCTGTTACAAAGTTTCAGATTTAAATTTTAAATATTTTATGCACTCTATTGGAATAATTACAATCTTAAAAGTAATCAATAATGTTAAAACTACGATATTTATTAAATTTCCTATAAAGTTAGTCCTATAAAGTTTCTATAGCTAATATTAATATTCAGACAATATTCAAAACAATATATTAATTATTTGGCACAATATTTTTGACTAAGTAGTAGGTAAATTATTTTTAAGTTGTTTATTTTTTGACCACTATGTTCAATAATATTTAGTCTTAATATAATCATTTACACCGCATAATATTAATACGCCTACTTAAGTGAAATATTAACATTGCCCAACAAAAACATCGGAACACTATTCGATTATGCTTTTAGTGATTTTTAGCTTAGTCCGACCCAATAATTTCATAGAAAGATAAATAAATACACCGACAGACCCTTGTTACAAGTATTTATGATGGAAACCACCGAACCGCGTTTGTTTTCACAACAATTTAACGTTAAAATGTTCTGCGTAATAATGTTCGACTGAGCAAATAGGTGGAAATTATGAGATCTTAAATTAATGCAGTGCGTGGTCGGTTTTGAGTGCTCGGCTTTTTATGATAATTTATGTTTTGTTAACGGTTATGTTTTTTTTATTTTTATATTATTTTATGATGACTTTGATTATCGTATGTAGGTTTCACTAAACTTATATCTATTCAATACACCGTATTTATAACGATCCGTATATACTATGTAGTAGGTAAAGTTTCTTGGTGGAATCTCTGTATCTTTAATAATAGTAATTCACTCGTATGTCCTGAGATATTATATTTTAGATACAATATCGTTAAAGTCATAATATTTATATTCTAAAAGGTTTTATCATGGAATATATCTATTCTCTCAAGCTTTTCTTTTTAGTTAAACGTAATAGAAAAATTTAAATTGATAAATACATCATTTATATCAGTTATACCGTTGCTATGGTTACCGGTTTATATTTAAAGATATTTGAAAATAGCGAGTAAATCCCACTCACGAAGAAAAGAAGCGATTTTAATTCGCTTAAAGAGAAGGTTCTCTTCCATTTAATTAGACTATTTGCGGCACCTGAGGCAGGTTTTAGCCGTCTGTCCGCAGAAAATTGTCTCCTTCAGTTAATGCTGACTGCAATTATGCAGAAACGAACAAAGCATAAACAACATTCAGGAATCAAATACTGTTTGTTTATATTATTATATATTTATGAAATGAAAACATTTAACGCCATTTTTATAAATTACGCAAATCGATGTATATCGATTATCGTATATAAAATTTGACATAGATAAGGTTAAAAAAAGCAAATAATCTTATAAACAGCGCATAAATATTAAACTATAAACATCCATAACATAAATTTAAATTATTATTTAAAACGCGAGAAATGTACAAAACACATCCTAGAACACATCTAAGCCTAATAAAGTTAAAAATGAATTATGATGGAATTTAGACTACTGTTAGGTCTAACCACTACTTAGAATTTACTATCTTTGACATTATTTCACTTCTACTAACTTGAATTATATTAATACAATTTGTACAGATTCATCTAATATTTTATCTATCTTAAATTTCAACATTAAAAATGTCTGTAAAAATTCAACATTATCTGTGATCTGTATCATGTTGAATTTTAATGACAAATCGTATTTTAAGTTTATGACAATTGACTTGTCTTTTATTCTTTAAAATAAAATTAAATATTAATTTGTATAAATTAAGTATAACTTAAAAAGACCAATGCTTACTTTGCAAATCATGTTGTTTTCTCTTAAAAATTCAATATGAGCCTTTCATTATCTATCAAGAGACATGTGTGCCTTAACTTGTATTGCACGCTATGAGTTTACTGAAAGCAGTCCACCGTGTTCGCTCTGGCGTGCTCGGTACGGTGTAAACGGCGGCATATTGGCAATTTCGTAGTCACGTAATGTACTATTACAATTACAAAGAACTACATTTCAGCTTTAATTTAGATCTTTACTTTTAATCTTATTGCTGGATACTGAACTATACTGACTCTTACAGTTATTATTTTGATAATTTTCTTAATTAAAATGAATATTAACAAATAACCTTTGAACAATAATTTAGTTATTCTTACATCGTCGATGGAAAAGGAGTATTAAAAGGCCTATACTCGATTATTTTTAGAAAAGAAAAGTTAGAAGATTAGAAATTGGAAAAGAAAATAAAACTATTAAGTCATATTATACTATTCTAACACCATGCTTCTGAAGCATGAACTAATTGACAATCAAACAATAACTTTATGTAGAAAAATATTGTATTACAAAAAACACTTACCTTTGAATTTTTTGCAATATTATAATTTGAACTAAGTTCCGTTGGCCACGATGAATGACGCCGCACCAGATGTAGCGACCGAGCTAGTAAGTAGTGGCACGTTCAAAACGACATCTTAGATTATTAGCTACTTACGACTGTCACCTCGAATGATGCCGGTAATTTTAAATTGTATTTTTGTTGTTTAGACCTTATTTCCCGACAGGCTTCATTGGCCGCACCTACCGTAGTAACCATCTTAATAAATAAGAAAAAAAATATTTAAAATTAAAGTAAAAATTTAATTATATAAATTTATTTTCTTTAATTTATTTTAATTTTTAATTAAATTAAAGTAATTTTTAAGTTAAAATCCTGCCGAAAAATCCTGAATGGGGTGGTTCCGAATTACTTATTAATAATTTCTACTTCGTTAAATTTTGATTGTTTTTTTATTCTATAGCGGACAATGGAGCTGGTGGATCTCCTATATGGTAAGAGAACACCGCCGTCCATGAACAACCGCTCCACAAGCCGTGCATTGGTTGTTCTGCCGGCTTTTCTTCCTACTCACTCTGCGTAACACACTACAAGTACCGTTTCACGATGAGTATTCTGTGAGCCCGTGGTATCACTTCGGACGAGCCGGTCCAATTAGTGTGTCAGCATATGAATTAGCATGGCTCGCCCACGGTTATATAGTTTAACTCAAATGTGAGGATATAATATCTCGAACTGATACAAATTTAGTACCACAAGAGTTTATTGCTGCAAACATAAATAAGCATTGGGTTGACGCTTCCTTATAGCGTGAGAGAGAAGCGGAAGCGATAACCGTTCTAAATACTAACCTGAAACAGAATATAATAAATAATAAAAAATAATTTTAAATTTTAAACATTTAAAATTAATAATCAAAATATGAATATAATGTGCTTCTTGTTCTATCAAGAAAAGGAAATATTTGATAAAGTAAATTGTAGAAAGTTCTATAATCATTTGAATATAGAGATATAACATCGTTTGTTGTAAAGTAAATGTCATATATTCATTAAGTCTTAACTCGCTGGTTAACTTTGAAATAACCCAATCACCACAAGGGATGAATTAGGACATAATCCATGGGGCCATGAAATAGAGAGCAGTCATCTAATAAATCATAAGCTATTATTTTAAACAATAAGCGAGCTCAGCTTAACGGCGCTAGGTTAAGTGATTGCAGAGTACTGCCAGAATGTGTAAAATATATTTGTGAAACCTCTAAATATTGCGATGAAGGCGAGATTGTTTGGCTTTTAGACTTAATGAAATGACTAAATAAACAATATGGGAAAAGTTTCACTTAGCCAATTGTGATCATCAATTGTCCCCAGGGCATCTATCTGGCTATATGTTAAAATGAAGAATTCTACAGGATAATATTATTTATACTTATATTTTTTTATAGTATAGCGGACAAGGGAATAGGTGGGTCTCCTATAGGGTAAGAGAACACCGCCGCCCAAGAACAACCGCACCACAGTCCGCGCATTGATTGTGTTGCCGGTTTTTTTTACGCCATTTAAGTGGCATTTTTAAGAGCCTCCAATATCGACTCACTCAGCGAAACAGTACAAGTACCGTTTCACATTGAGTATTATGTGAGCCTGTGGTATTACTTCGAATGAGCCACCCCAATGTGCATCAGCACATGCTTCAGCATGGGTCTACCACGGGAAAAAATATAGGAGCGATATTTAAAAGGCGGCGTAAAAAGTGCATAGATTAAGGATATTACAGCGAACCACGATGGAAAGAAAATCCAATACACTTAGAGTCCATTTTAATATGTGTCAAGCCGGTCCATTGTTATTCAATACGGCTTCATGAAAAATGTATTTATCGTGGGTGGGAATTCATATGTTATACGATTAATATAAGCTACAAATAGGTCAATACTATTTTTAGAAAATAGATTAGATTGTATTTTTATAAAAATATAGACCTTATTATATTTATGTGTGAGTATTAATCTCGGATACGTTGCTGTCCTGTCAGGTATAGGAAAAATCTCTTTTTTAAAGTCGTATTGGTTTGTAAATAACTCAGTCAGGCAGGTAATTCCACAGAGTGGTGGTGCATCATACTCAAATATTAGAATATTGTGTGTAATTGGTACGTAAGCAAGATGGTCAAAAGTACTACATTTTAGAATAATAAAAATATGAATAAAATGCATTGATTTGTCTTAACAATTAAATATTGAGAAATTAATATAAATTTTAAAGTGTAGCAAATCATTGCTAAGCGTAGATATCATTATTATTATTATAATCATCAGTTTTATTGTATTAAAGATGACTTGAAGGCTGTGCTACAACCGGGTTATACTTTGGCCTAGTTGAGAGATCTCTAGCTGGTCTTTTTGGGCCTTTTTATACTATACCCGAAACCGATCCATACATCTACCGCGTTTAGGTCAAAAATCAGGGTTTCCATCCACTGTTTACTGAATTTTAGCGTTTATAATAAAACCTGTATTTAACTCCTTGGAGTGCTGAAACTTTACCCGACTGTAGTGTTACGTAGTAATTAAATCTGAAACAATTTTCTAAACTGTATCAGATAGTGCAATTATATTCCGCCTCGAGATACAGTGGAAACTTTATACGTGCATGTTAGGAATTAATATTCTTCGCATAGTGAAATATACACTGCTCTTTGAATTCCTGATCAGCCTATATCTACAAAACCTAAATCTAAAAAGCAATAGGATTTAGATGTTTTTGTCATCGATTATTTGGGAAGAAAATAAATGATCAACGTTAAAGCAAATCAACGTTTAAGTATAGTATAGCTAGATAAAATATCTGCAGACTTCAACTATGTAAATGAATCTAATTCCAAAACTTCATACAATTAATAAGAACTATCATTTAAACATTTGCACATTCAACAATTGCATTAAGCTATGCATTTCCCGGTAAGTTAATTAATTTCAACTTTTAGTGGGTATGTGAGTTTGCATGAATTTTAACCAGCTACACCTGACTTCTAATGTTCCGCAGCTTAAGAGGATTTGAGCAGTTTAGACGATTCCACTCATTTGTGACTGCTACAGTAGCTCTATACTCCTGGTAACGAAGGAAACTTTAAATCGTTTTGCTTTGTGTTTTTTTAAATTAAATAAATAAATTATAGTATAGTGGAGCAGATGGGTCTCGTATATGGGAATAGAACACCGCCCATGGGCTACCGCAGCTCAGTTCGCGTATTGATTGTGTTGCCGGCTTTTTTTACGCCATTTAAGCGGCATTTTTAAGGGCCTCCGATATCCTCACTCACCCAGCGAAACACAGTAGAGGCATCATTTCAAGTACAACTACTATTTCGCGCTGAGTATTCTGCGAGCCCGTGGTAATACTTCGGACGACACGGCCCATTCAGTGCGTTAGCTTTTGCTTCAACAAGGCTCTCTCGCGTGTGCTACATTATTAAGACATTCGCCTGGCCACTGTCAAGCCCATCCAGAGACCGAATAAATAATAAATAAAATTATAATTATCTGGATCGGAATTCGCACCCGATACTTTTCGCTTCATGGTAGACCTATTAAACCACTTAGTTACTAGGCTCCCAAATGTTGATATTTTTGAAAAGCGAAATAACTGATGTTTATTTTTAATATAATAGCATTAAAAAATTCATACATATATTACACGCGCCTCTTCTTATGAAAACACCAGGGTGAAGAGAAGAATAAGACAACAGGATATTACACTCAACTTACAGCTAAAGCGCAACTTACCATGTTTCTGTTTCCGGAGAATAAACAAATCATAAATTCACAAGGCGACGGGCTAATCCACGCTTCGCCAACGACGAATTACCTAACAATATATTTTCCAAGTAACAAATCAAATTGCGGTGTTAAAAAAGGCAGTGCAATTGTTCGAGCAATAAATCAAAATCGTGATACTCAGCACTTTAATATTTTAATCCTGAAGCATAAATTTAGTTTGGCTGCTTGTTCTTTCAATTTTTCATATCTGTATCTGTTTTAATACGGTATTTAGTTTTACATAGTAAAGTTGAAATAATTTGATAAAAATAAAATTAGGTACATAACGTAATTCAAATTGAAATAATTAAATTTGGCAACGGCTTTGATAATTGTTTTGGATTTTTATTAAAATATTTAAGTTGGTACATAATTTTACCGTGCATTCGCCAATCCATTTGTGACATTTTATGATTGTATTAAACTAAAATTTTTAAAATTTTAAAAATTAGCTATTATTAAATTTTATGGTTGAATTAAATTAATATAAATCGATTAATTATTATAATTTAACTATTTCTAATTGTAAATAACGTCTAGTAGTGTCTTTTAATAGTCAAGAAATCTCGGAAAATTAATAATAATCATCAGATTATTAATATTGAATTTATAAGTCTATTTGATTTTATGTGAATACACGTGTCGCCGCGGATCGGTTTTGAATTAATATAATTTTATAAAAGTCCACAAGAAACTACTCTGCCGTTAAAATTGTTCATAAAAATCTCTTGTTCGTGTTTTTAAAGATGGTTGGAACTGAATTGCGGGCTTTATCCGCTCCAACGAACTTCGCTACTAATAAATCTCAGCTTTGTCAGGTGTAACAATTTGTATCTGATTTCGTACGGCCGCTGAATCGCATAAAATATTCAATTGTTGATCAATATTTTTTACAACTTCAAACACATTATCTGAGGGAGAGCCTTGCTGAAGCATATGCTGACGCATAAATTGGGCCGGCTCGTCAGAAGTGATCGACGGACTCACAGAATTCTTAGGGTGAAACGGTTCTTATACTGTGTTTCGCAAAGTGAATGAGGATATCGGAGTCCCTTAAAAGTGCCGCTTAAAAAGCTGGCAACAACCAATGCGTGGACTATTACTATATAGGAGACATATATATGGTTCTATTACTATATAGGAGACCCACCTGCTCCGTTGTCTGCTATAGAATAATAATAAAAAAAATATTTTCCGACTTTCAACGCACCCATGGCTCTGCAAAGGCTAGGGGTGTCCATGGGCGGAAGATTTTGATTCTATTTTTCTTTGATTCTATAAAAAAATAGCCGACTTATAGTAAAACAGCCTTAAAAATAATGTTTTTGTCTTAGAATATTGTTTAAAGGTTAATTTTCATTTATTTTTACCCAAAAAAGAAATTTGAGGTTTATGAGTCTGATTTGTAATTTCAAAATGTTAATAGTTCGGACAATGGTTAAGTCTGTAAATATTTAAACCTAATCTAATACATAGTTTTGCTTTCACAAACTACATTGTTAATATTAATTAATAAATGCGATAAATGATAAATAAATAATAAAGGATAAATGCGATTCTAAATTGTTTAAAAATCCAGCTACGAGCGAGAGTAATTTTGTTAAACTGTTGGTTTTTTAGAAATTATTGGTTTAAATAGAGTATAATAATTACGATATGTTGTATATTAATGTTGTAACTCCAAATATTTTTAATACAAATTTTTCTTCTTATACAAGTATTAATGTTGAAAATACGCTATATATTGAATTAAATTGATATACAGATACAACTCACGCCATTAAAAACTCTATCTTAAAATATGAATATCAGTGTTCTAAATTTGGAGTAAAATTAACAGAACATAGTCGATTTTTGTAAAATAAAGTTGATGTTATTTTTGACTATGGATGTGAAAATGAAGTCAATGGCATTTATTGGAAATTGCAAATAAATTAATCAAATAAATTTTTGTGGTAGCCATCACTTTTATCTACATTAATTATTCAGTACAACATACACACCACAAACAATAAACATTGAAGTTTTGTTTTACTAGATACACCACGATAATTGACAGTTGAATATTGTGGTCAAATACTGCCTAAGTAACTAGAATGTTTCAAATTTTGTGTACTGTATCGCTCAAAGTAATAAACTTAATGTTTCAAATTTCATAACGGAACATCAATCATTTTATGCAGAGTACTTTACGAAAGGAAAAGTGTAGATTTCGTAGCGTTATAAGATATCAGTAACACTAGCGTCATCAAATTTGTTTCGTATTAAAACTACTTATCCTTTAGATTTGTTATCAATAAAAAATACTTTGATTAAAATTTTGTTTAAAATTTTAGCTTAATAGGATAGCTTTCTTCTCATTATGACTGGATTAATAAATTATTTATATCACCTATTAAGTATATACTCAGCGTGAAATAGAAAAAAAACAGTAATACAACCAATGCGCGAACTGTGGCGCGGTTGTCCATAGGCTGCGGTCTTCTTTTGCCATACAGGAGACCCACCTGCACCGTTGTCCGCTAAACTATAAAATAAAATAAAAGTTCATATGGTTATTTTGTCAATCTGTCAAACCTAAATGAAGTCAGGACAGTTCAAATTATACACCTGCCGGTAAAACCCAGATCAAATATACTTAGTTTAATTAAACTAACAGATCAATATGAGTTATTTGCCTACAAGTCTCACCGGCTCTGAAGTGAAGTTTTCTCTATAAATGTTTGCAATGTGAGCCGCTGAATAAATAAATGAGCATCGCTTTGACTTAACGTGTCTCGCTGATGCAATCTTGGCGTCATTGCTTAAAAGAAGTAAAAATATACGTACAATCAGTAAATTAAATAAAAAAGGCTGTTTTAAAGTTCTTTTAATCAATTTGGGAGAATAAAGTTTTTATGAGTCAATAGATCGGAGTAAAGTTACATTGAACCAGTTCAAAATTAATTTTCAAACTATATTAAAGGTTGTGTTTGTCATAGGATAGTATTTACCCAATCCTAACCGGTCAAAGAGAACTCATTGATTCCCTAGAAAGGACCGCATCCTTTGATATTTGTGTATCCCAGCTAGTAAATAATGCTTATTTAATATTTGTTTCATCTACATTACTCTACGAGAATGTCAATATGGTGACCGTAATTTATTAAATTTTGTAGTCAAATCTTCTTTAAGCGAGTACCTATGCGAAATTGCTATTATTTTAGTCAAATATTGATATTAATACAATGGTATTCATCTTAAATATGTTTCAGTAACCCCTACTAATAAATATCAAATAATTACTATTTTAAAAAAAGTATTTTTACCAACTTTTACCCAAGTAAAAGTATTTCTAAAAAATCTAGTATCCTAATTATCTCACCAATCTAATAAAAAAGAATTCAATCAATGTTGATTGAAAGTAAACTTTTTTCGCATGAAAATGATTGAGCGAAGGAAAATTTAAAAATATTTTTAAGGCGACTCGTCCGGCCTGTCTCTGGCATTTATTATCGGAATAGAAATTTGCGATATGAAATTCCAGAGACCCCTTTTAGAATCAAATTAAAATGGATTTATGTTCAATTTTATTACAATAATTTGCCGCTAAATTTCTAATAGAAAATACCACGATCTTTAATTTTTTCACGTATGTATGTCCTTTATACTTAGTTAATGAAACAAAATATATATAACATTTCAGTTCCATGAAACTATAATAATCTACGGGCGGAAGCCATAGAGATTTTTTTATTTTAAGATAAATCCTATCCACAGAAAAAAATATTAGAAGTTGAAGACATCTACATACAATATGTTTATTTTTTGCCTACATTATCTATCTTATCTTATAACTATTACTTTATTATTAACTATGCATATATATTATGCATTATTAATTTAAAGTTGTACTTTGATTTTATTATTACAAATATACTTATATTATTTTCTCATACTTGACAATGATAATAAACTGATCAATTATTTAGTGGACAGATAAGAAGGGCATCCAAACCTATCATTCATTCAATCACCATTCCATCTGTGAACGCTTACAAGATCGTAAACTTCCACGCTGAATGAAATAAAAGCAATCTCAGTGATCGATGATTGATAGTACTGTCATAAACCGTATCTATTTTTGCGATTTCCATACAAATTTATGATTAATCTGTGAAAATGTTTCATCATGATCAATTCGTTGTACTAAATAAAAAAATATATGATCATCTTTCTAAAAAGAATTCTTAAAAGTCAATATATTAAGCCAACCTAATAAAAAAACTATTATATGATAATATTAAATTAATATGTCATTGTTAAATGCGTCATAAATGGGTCACCGAACATAAAATGTTATATTTTAAGAGCCGCCTGGCCAAGCGGCCTTGTAAGCTACAGTGGAGTTATGGGTACAGGATTCGAAGCCCGATATTTGAAAAATAATTATAATTGATTCGGTCTTGGACAGGGCTTGATAGCGGCAGGTGGCTGGCAATTGTCCAGAAACTGTCTTACCAGTGAGATAATCATTGTGTAGCATTTATTCACGTACTAATTGCGCCGGCTAATCTGAAGTGATAGCAATGACTGAATGTCAAAGTGAAACTTATAATATGTATATTCTATGCATTGAATGAGGATACCATTGGCCCGCGAAATGATACCGACCAGCCAACGTGAAAAGCCAACCAAATACAACCAAAGCGCGGACTATAAAAATCAGTCCATTCCTTCAGAAGATATATTTCTAGCATAGACCCACAACGTCAAACATAATATCCACACCTCTATTTTGGTTTGAAAGATTAAAAAGCATGAAATAATGTAGATGATTCGAACACCTCCAATTCGCATCTGAAACTTAGACTTTAATTAATGTTCGCCCATTACATTTCACCCATTCATTGTTGGGGGAATTTTAATATTTTACCTTGAGAGCCTTTTCGATCGTTACCTAGGCTTAATGTCGTTCTGAGCTTCAATTAGATAATATCAGACGTTTATAGTTATTTATGCATTCAACTTGGATTTTACTTTACCTGAGTACGATAGCGTTTAATAGCGGTCATTACGCGACTTTCACGACAGCCATGAAATGCGCAAGATTTTGGTACTTAGTAGCTTATTTTAAATGAACATACAGTTTTTGTTACGCATAGAGTTCAACTTTTGTTTGTCGAGTATAAGTATGACTTGATAATTGTTATATTTTTGGGGAAATAATAGTTGTAGAATGCGCATAGAGCTTTGTTAACTGTGTGTATATAACTTGTAACAACAATTTCTCTGTCTGCGAAAACAAAAATGAACATTTTATATATTTAAATAGTCATTTAGTTAAACATGCGAATGATAACAAAATTGCTTAGCGTCCCTTCCCTAATTTAGAATGCTTCTGGGAAAATTTTAAGAGCATTTAGTGTTTTATACACCAAATATACCAAAGGGATTATATTAAATCGTCCATATTTTTAAAACCGTTGAGAGGTCACGAAATCTGCTCAACTATCTCTTTCATTCATATAATGCCATCTTCCTTTGCTTTAAAACGATGAATATTACTCGTAATATAGCGAACACAGTGATGGCGGGGTGCGAGTTTTACCCTAAAACAAATCTCAAATAGAGCCTTCTAAACACACACATCCATATTTAATTTTACTACTACTAGTACTACTACTACTAAGACATATTTATAGGACACTAATATAATTTTATAATAAAACAAACTTTATTTATTTCTTTTCGAATAAGAATAAACACTTAGTGTATTTTTGAATCTGACAGCGTACCTTAGATTCCATTATTCATTACGAAGTTGACATTAATTGTAAGTTGACATTTGATGCTCAATTAAAGAAATCTTTGTGTAAATCTTTACATATTTTAATATTACATTTAAAAAGATAGATTTTTATGTGTTTTATTGTTGTAAATAAAATAAAACTGAATCGTTACAGCCCTGTAGACGCTAATTTGATTATAAAGCCTTACTTTCAGTTTAAAGAAATGTATGTGTTATAAATTTCTTTCATTTACTTTAATAGTTAACATAAATATTGTTTATTGTTATCTTGAAATGTATTAAATAGACAGTATTATTTAGCCATATCAACCCGCTTCAGCGCAATTCGTTATCCGCACCTTATATTCGAAGCACGTACACAGCGGAGACTCATGAACTCCAATGCGTAACAAGAGACTAACAAAGAAAAAAATTTCACCCGTCAAGGTGGAAGAGTTGCGTTGACAAGCTGACAAAAACTTCCTAATCAGTTGTAACAAATTTATGTCGCGCGCGTGCTCGGCTTTCAGACCTTTTCATTGAGTGATGTTATTTAGGTCTCTTTGGTTTACGATTATTTCTTAGGTTTTTGTTCCATTGAAATAAAGATCATATTTGTGCATTTTCCGTACCAACTAATAGAGTAACGTTGGGTAACAAAAAAGTAGTCAGAAATTTACAGAGTGGACTTGATATTGACTCAAATATTATAATCATTGTAGATAAATGTAACAGGAATAGAAGGATAGTCTGTAATGTCAATTTTCACAAGTGGGCGAGCCATTCTGAAGCATATATGCTGAAACACTAATTGGGCGAGCTCGTCCGAAGTGATACCACGGGCTCACAGAATACTTAACGTGAAACAGTACTTGTATTATGTGTTGCAAAATGAGTGAGGATATTGAAGGCTCTTAAGTGCCGCTTAAGCTGTATAAAAAGCCGGCAACACACAAAATGTGCGGAATGTAGCGCGGTTGTTTATGGGAGGCGATCTTCTCTTCCCATAAAGGAGACCCACCTGTTTCTTCCGCTATAAAATAAAAATATAAAAAAATACCTGATTTTCGTTTCATTAAGAAACCAAGCCTACATATTATTACAAACAGCATTTATACATATCTTAAATCACTTTACTTTACAATACCGATCTAAGGCTAGTCAATTTCATACAAAATAAACTGAATTTATACTATATATATCAATAATTAGTTAAAAAGTCGGTCTTAATTATTGTATCAATAAGTAAACTGCCCGCAACCTCTTCACTGTGAACTCTTTAAAATATTAAACAAAAAGTCCATACGCAATTAATTATTTGTTTGAAACAGACGAATGCTTTACAGAACGACTTATTCAACTTGTTTTGAATTTGACGCTAATTTCACTGGCTTCAAAGTTTGTTCGAGATAGGCTCAGTAAGTTTTGATTTATTAAAATTCTTTGACTCATCTGCCGCACTTTCATTTCAAATGTAATTAAACGTGTGACTCGAAGTTGAATTATAAATGGTACAAATCAATTACATTATAACAATTACGCGATTAGTAAAACTGAAATTTAGTTAGCTGCCTTACGTTTTATATGTACTCACAACTTTTTTACATCAATAAATCAAAATTCTAATTAAAGGTAAAAAAGAAAAACAAAGAAAGAGGGGTTTAAGAAATTTGTTTTTTTATAGTATACCGGACAACGGAACAGGTGGGTCTTCTCTATGGAAAGAGATCACCGCAGCCCTTGTATAACCATGCCACAATACTGGCTTTGGTTGTAATGACGGCTTTTTACACTGCTTTAGAGGTATTATTTTCTCCAATATCCACACTTATTCATCGAAATATAGTGCAAGTACTGTTTCAAACTGGTATTCTGTGAACCCGTGTTATCACTTCGGATGAGCCGGCTCAATTAGTGCGTCAGCATATGCTTCAGCATGATTCCACCATGAAAGTAGTTTTGTAACGTATTAACGAACATAAAAATAATACATTTGAAATGAACATTAAATAGGTAAATAGTTAAATCTGTCTTTGTAAAATACACTTTATATAACAATGAAACATGATTCCTGTTTATTGTAGAATGCTAATCGTATATTATCATTCCAATAATAATTCCATTTGTTCCAAAAACTTTTCCAATATGTGACTCTTTAAAATTGGCAAATACGAAGTCATCATATAAAAGAAGTCACGAAGACCTTGCTAATATAGCAGTTAATTTAGTCGACTTTACAAATAAACAAATAAGATAAACGGTTAATACTATCAGGTTCCAGCAGTAGTTTTAAAATGGCCGAACCAACGAGCAAACTCATGCAAAACAAACTTTTTAGTTTTTAGTACTATTCTGCTCAGTTTCCCCATTTCTTAATACAACCTAATACGTTAGGTGCAAGGGATAAACGACACGATTTTTAGAGCTTCAAAGTATTAACTTCGATGCCAACGTAAAAATACATTAAAAAATCACATTACTTTTATAGTGATAGTATTTATCGTCCTCGATGAAATCATAATGGTGCATGACGAAGATTCTCTATTCATAGGTTCTAAATGATTGGAACTTTTTCGTTTTTCAATTTGATAGCTAACTTAATTTTAATTGAGTAAATATTGGGAAGCAAGACAGCAGGAGGATCATCTAAGCTATGTGATCCAACGTGTACGGACATCTTCAGCCTAAGCAGTGCCGTAAATGCTTTGTAGTCTTTAAGGGATAGGTGCGTTCTTTTTTTTAGGTCCCCAAGTCGTATTATTTTGGAAACAGAGCGGTGGTGCGCGATAAAAAATTTGTTAAAAAGTGCTCAGTTAAGGAACGATAAACATCCAGGGGATACAGGTGAAACGACTACTATATAAACATCATAAATATAACATTATTATTATATATATTTATTATTTTTTCAGAGCAGTCCTTACTTAATTAAAGTAAAAAAGGTTCGTATTTTGTTTTTATAACAAAAACGTGTTATATTAGACCACAGAAAACTACGGATAAAAGAAAGTGCATCTTAAGCGAATACGTGGAGTCAATTTTCAAATAAACTTTTGCCGTTGGTTTTGGCTGCGACCTGGCGAGACCGGCTTTAAGATTCCACCAGTGTTTGTTTGTTATCTTAATAAGACTTGTATATACTTAAGACTTCTTGAGTCTAGAGTATATCTTATCTTTTAAACGAAATCAGCTAAAGAAAATATATTTGTTTAAACAATGTTAATTATAAGTATTCTATACTTTGAAATAAATTTAATTATAGGTTCAATTTGAAGCATTGCGTTTTGTATTTATTATTCTGTTGAATAATTGCATTTATAATAAACGCACGTACTTACCACGTCTTTTATTTCCAGCTATAACTAATTTAGTCGTTTAAGCTGGACTTCACAAAGCGAAGGCAATAGTGACCACGACTTAATAAATATAGCTTCGAATGATCTGAAGTAACGTTTCTTGAAAGAGTCTTTCCAACAAAATATGATTATATTTTTAGTAATTTCTGATCGTATTCTGACCTGAAAAATTTAAAGTTTGAAGTAATTTATAAATTTTATTATTTATGCTTAGCTTCATTTAATAATGGCTTTATTTAATCACACATCTATTTTAAGGTAACAATGGCTCTTAATTTCAAAAAACGTGGGATTATTTAAAACCTTAATTGATTTATTTGAAAAGTGGCAAAAAGGCTTTATGCGTAATATCTAAGTCGTACGTCAAATAAAATACAATCGAGATAATTTAGGGCACAGAACGTCAGTTAATATTCCGATAAGAGTGTAAATCCTTTACGAATTGTTTTCTTAGAGGTAGGCTAACCCTTGCCACTGCGGAGTGTAACAAAGATTGATGATTTAGTATTGTTGTGAGAATATTTCTTTTATTTTTAGAAGCTTGTGAAAGGGTTGCTAAGTAATATTTTTGGTGAATAACTAAAATTTCTTGTAACAGTAGTTTTTTAGTATAGAATTTTTTTTATCAATAATTAACTTAAACAAACTTTTGCTTGAGATTTAATCTATGTAGGATGTATACTCCAAAGGAGGGTAATTTGTATATTTGTCGTAGTTTTAGTAATAGGCATATGTTTTTCTTTAATATTTTATATAATACATTATATTTATTACATACATTTTAGAATATATTTTAGCAACATTTACACTTCATACATATACATTTTTATATCAATTTAATACTATCTTATATAAATACTACCGAGTTTAATATACTCAATTATATTATTTTACAGTATAATGACCTCTGCATAAGCACAGATATTTCGATCAATCATAAACTTCAACAAATAACAAGAAAAATGGAAAATAAGGTTCTGAAAAATTAAGAGGACAACATAAGAGCGTGTCAACCTATTATAAGCTTCGGGGCTAAGAAATAAGCAAATAAAGTGACTTGCATTAATATTCATGACGACATTACGCTACGTGTCTGAACAGATATACTGTACTATGATTATGAAATAAAGTTTATTAATGTTGGCTTAAGAATTTTCCACGGTAATGCTCTAAAATAAAATAAATATTGACAATATAATTTGCACAAATATTATGCTTTGTTTTTTATTTATTCGTCACATGTACGAGCTCATACCATTCCATATAATTTCTAACTCCATATATTAATTTATCTGAGGCCCGTAGTTATTTCGCAGAAAAACCAAATTCAAACACTATCGGATATTTTATCGAGGTTTGAGTTAAAAATATGTGTGATTATCAGAAAACGATGAACAATCGTAGACATCGGATGGAAATTCTCAAGACAATCACACAAGATAAACACATTACACTAAACGGAATCCAACAGACAATTTAATGCAAAGTCCTACATCAATGCGAGTAAATTGCGAAAAACAAACTGTGAAATTCAAACACGAAGAACAAATCCAACAGTAAATTACACCACGATCCAGTTCAAACCAGTGCATTATTTGTTCGGATGCAATCTCTTCCACTTGCGTATATGATTAAAACAGTGAACACTATCCCTATGGGAAATTATCGGAGCGAACGCACGGCATAATTAGCAACTGTACAGTTGTACTTGCCTTTGTAAACGACAGTGTTTTTACACTTTGAAGAACGCTGAAGGAAGCGGTGATCCAATCCACGCTTAAATACCATACATATAAAAAAACAGAAATGCAACTGTCACTACAAAAGTCTAACCTATGGAATTGATAAGTTTTAGTCTCATTCGTCGGTAACTTTAAATGTTGCTTACTTGATGCAATGTCCTAATAATTCTGCCAATATCTCTCTGACGTGCATTTGCTGTATAAACGACAGCTAACTCTCTAAGAAACTATTAATTTTAGCTAAATTTATAAATAAAGGAGATATATATAAATAAAGGATAATCTGGAAGTAACATATTTTTTTCTTAATACTGCTTTTATATGTAATTACAAATACTCCTTTATGTAAGTGAAATATAAAATGAATTGCAAACTACAAATAATTAGTGTGTTTAGTTACAATATAAAATAATTGAGCGTTTAATGCGTAATAATAGATTTTGATTAAGTTATGTAGCTAATATATTTAACATAATAATATTAATAATAAAACTACCTAATTTTATGTTATAAAATTACAAATAATTGGAGTTAAATCCTGTTTCTAACTAAAATATAGCTAGCTAAAGGTAATCTCAGACATATACGAAATACTTAAGTAGATAGAAAATGTTGTCTCGAGCCTTATTAGAGAAAAATAGACATTCCTAGATTTAAAACCCGCAATGAACTCGTAATGACGTTCACAATAAGGACACGGAATAATCACACAAGTGGATGGAATAAAACCATAGAGAATTACACATTCCTCGAGTGGAGTTTCAATTATTTAAAAGTTGCGAGCATTTCGTTGAATTTAAAATTAATTTTGCATTTTTATGAGCAATTGCGGCATAGACGTTCGGAAGAGTTGAGTGTGGACATTTCCCTCGCTCTAAGTGAATTGGATATTAGTATTTGTTTCGAACTAGAGTTTTGTTTGCCACTTGAGTAAATAAGCATCACAAATTTGAATTTTCTTTTTTGTTATCGAAATATTTTCAATTACAACCTATTAACTTATTTAATTGGATCTTATCAAATGTAGCGTATACAAATTTGCTTAAATTATTAGCATGTATTAGGTTAAATATATTAGAGTTTACTAGCTTAACTTTCATCTCATTAGTTTACAATTATTACAAACTAAAAGGGAAAATTTCGTTGAACATTTTCATTATCAAAGTATATTTAGTTAGCATTACGATTCATCCTTGATTTTAAATCTGTTTAATTTTATAATTTCAGAAACAACTAAAAGAGAATTATTACAAAACTGAAGGCAGCTGTGAAAGGGGTTTCAATTTAGAAACGTCAGTGGGGATGATTAAAAACTTCTAACAATATTGTCATTAGTGATGATAAATTCTTCACACGATACGACAATTACAGCCTCAGATGATTTAAGTTGATGCTAGAAATAGAACAAAATTTATGCATATCATTATCATAGGTTCTAATAAATCATTGGAATTATCAATGAGAATATAATTCTCAGCGAATTGCGTTTCGTTCTAGACGAAACAGAATTATAAGTTACAGTGGCAAGTGCAAAAAAATATATTATTATATGTACAGTACATAAGGAGATCTTCAATGCAGTACAAATACAGTTTCGTTTGAAAATATTAAAAGTCGTGTCGCTCGCGGTTCGTATGCTATAAACGTCATAGTTAGCAAACAAAGTTTTATGATTGATGATCGTTGCAGACAATTTTTCCATTCATCACAGTTAATTTTATTGAAGTGTCGTGTGTGGACGATAAATTAGCCAAGGTGCGACTTTTCATTACTAATGCGATTTTCGAACCGATTTGTTTCGGCTAATGGACGTTTTGATTTAAAACTCATGCTAGTGTCTGGAGATAATGGTTGTTCCCGTATTTCATGGCGTAAATATAAACTGTTATTAAACCAATAGCTTACCTAATATTAACTTTTACTATTTGTCGGTCGAATAGGTGTGTCTCAAATTGTAAAATTCCTAGTGAGTCATAGGGCACAAACATTGTTACGTCTGTTCACTTCAATCTGTAAACTTCAATTTTATTTACTGTTATGTAAGCGCATTTTAACTTAAGCCTACCTTACTTTTTTCGCCGGGATTTGATTATAGACTTTTGCTATAATACGAAGAAATGTCTCGAGGACAAAGGAAAAGGAAGTAAATAGGATATTGATTACCTCCTGAACAATACAATTAAATATATCATTCATTATGTATATCCAAGAACATGTAATTTTTCATCAAAGGAAACCTCATAATGTCCTAGGAGCTAATGTATCAAAGAATTATTTCGTGCAATTATACTTGAAATTCAATATTTAATAAATAATTTCACAAAAATAAGCCATTGGCATACTGATATGAATAGTATTAAACTATATAAGTAAATAAGGAAAATAGTATTTGAGTCGTTCTCGTAAAAAATTTAGTTTTTCAAAAATATTTGAATATTCGATTCAAATGATTAGTTTAATCTCGAGCAGCAATGTCAATCATATATTTAATATA
Organism: Delias oraia; assembly: GCA_018230265.1. NCBI lineage: Eukaryota > Metazoa > Arthropoda > Insecta > Lepidoptera > Pieridae > Delias > Delias oraia. The sequence goes on from DWCF01000946.1 coordinate 35,959, forward strand.
TTATTTTACATATATTTAATTAATTACACAAGAATGTTACCTGCATCATCAAATAAAAAAACAATGAAACTATGAGGAAATAGAACGAATTAATCGTCGTTAAG
>DWCF01000947.1:0-36060 GCA_018230265.1 Delias oraia
ACATCAACGGCGAATACATCACTCACCTTCGGTTTGCCGACGACATTGTAGTCATGGCAAAGTCGATGGAGGAACTCAGCGTGATGCTCAAAGACCTCAAATGAGTTTCACAAAGGGTGGGCTTGAAAATAAACATGGGCAAGACGAAAGCTATGTCGAATGCCAATGTTGTGTCCGCCCCAATCTCTGTTGTAGGCTCGGTACTCGAAGTTGTAGACTCATAGACACCTAGGGCAAGTAGTCCAATTAGGTAAGTCCAACTTCGAGAAAGAGGTCAACCGCCGAATCCAACTCGGTTGGGCAGCGTTCGGGAAACTACGCAACGTCTTTTCGTCCGACATACCTCAGTGCCTTAAAACGAAGGTTTTTAACCAGGGTATGTTACCAGTGATGACTTACGGTGCGGAGACGTGCTCTCTCATCGACCTCATCTCAAAGCTCAGAGTCGCTCATCGCGCTATGGAAAGGGCTATGCTCGGAGTTTCGCTACGTGATCGAATCAGAAATGAGGAGATCCGTAGACGAACTATAGTTACCGACAGAGCCCGCCGAGTTAGCAACCTGAAGTGGCACTGGGCAGGCCACATCGCACGTAAAGTGGATAGCCGATGGGGCCGAAAAGTGTTATAGTGGAGACCACGCACCGGTAAGCGCAGCGTGGGACGTCCACAAGGTGGACAGACGACCTTATAAAGGTCGCCGGTCGACTCCGACAGGCATCCATGGATGTCCAAGGGAGAGGCCTAGGCCCAGCAGTGGACGTCTTACGTCTGAAATGATGATGATGATGTCATGGCTTGAATCCTTTTGGATTGAATTGGATTTATATGGAGCTTTATAAATATTTCTCCCATTTCCCAATAATAGATTTAAATTATTTATGTTATTATGGTATTAACGTAATTTTTCTAAAGTACTTTGAATTATGTGATTACTTTTCATCTGCAAACGTTGTTAGTTTATTTAGTTAATAGGAAATAAAATCAGATCTTTTCTGACATATCGATTTGTATTTTAGGCAAAATTGAACAATTGGCATAAATTCACATAATGCACCTACTAAGACGTCCAGAGCACTGACAGAGCTACTTAGACTAAATTTATGTCCAAAAACCTATGTATAAGGTAACAAATTTATAGATAAATCATTTATCTTTCTTCTTTCAGCAAAATGTGAAATAGAATGTAAGAACAATGGTATTTGTATCGATACGAACACTTGTCAATGTCCTAAAAATTATCAAGGCAAATACTGTGAGTTTGAGAAGAAGCCCTGTCTTTTAAATCCGCCCATTCCGAAGAATTCGAAAATGAAATGTTTAGCAGAGTAAGTGTAGTATTTTATTATATTCATATGCTGAATATATATATCACTTTCTGTTGCTTTTACATGACGTTTGTATGGCGTTATTATAATATAGATTTTGAAACCGTGTAGGGATCTTCGAGTTTATACTTAAATCAAATTTCGTGTTTCGCTAAATAAAATTTAAATTATAGTTCATGCTCAATACAATGTGAAAAAGGACATAAGTTCATAGATGGCACGGTGTTCGCTAACTTGGCTTGTATAAATGGTCACTGGCAACCGAATCGCGCTGACCTAACTTCGATTCCCGACTGCATACCGGAATGTGACCCACCCTGCCTTAACGGAGGAGTATGCCTCTCTGTCAATACCTGCCAATGTCCCTCGGAGTTCCGAGGACCGCAGTGTCAATATGGTAAGATTTGACTCACTCGATATATTCCTATGGCCAGAAGCCAGGGTACCTAAAATTTCCTTCATCGAGATTTTTTAATTCCTTAAAAGGAGACAAGAACAATTAGTATGTTAACTTTTCATTACTTATTTTAATTAAAGTAGCTAATAATTTATTCTAAAATAATCACTAACATTTAAAATTATATAAGGAATATTACATTTCTATAATAAATAGTAATGGCGCTCGCTGAGTATTTAAGCTTTGTAATCCGAAATTTTGTATTGTAAAATAGTGTGAAATATATGTCCAAGAAAGAAAGATATGCCGTATTTAAATGTTAGTTTTACTGTGTACTTTCTATAAAATGTGACTACAAATTAAACTCCGTTTAGCCGCAACTGTCTGCGACATCCGTAATTTGGCATTCAACGGTGGCTACAACTGCTATGGTGACATGGAGAAATTCTCGTGCAAATTGTCATGTCCTGCGGGGGCTTCTCTCAGTACAGCAACTGAACTTTACACCTGCTTTTATTCTACTGGTGTCTTTGAGCCACAACCAATACCTCATTGTGTCTTTGGTAATTTACATTTTTCATTTAAGTTTCATTTAGTTTGAAATCGTACCTAAATCGACGTAAATAAACAAAAATTATTTAAATCTATAAGCTATATATATCAATCCAAAATGTAAATGTATGTTTGCAGTGTTTTATAGTGTACAGATATTTTAATGACGTGTTAAAATATTATCTTTTCTCAGCGCCTAACAAATTATCTAATTATTATATTTTCAGAGGAGGTCGTTATCATAACTCCCAGCAACCATCACTATACTGACGTAAGTCATAGTAAAATTTTTACTTAATTTTTATTACTTTGTACGGAATAGCGAAGAACGGAGCAGTCCGCGCATTGGTTGTGTTGCCGGCTTTTTACGCCTCTTACGAAGCATTTTTAAGGACCTCCGATCTCCTCATTCACTCAGCGAAACATAGTAGAAGTATCGTTTCAAATGCAACTACCATTTTACGCTGAGTATTCTGAGAGCCAGTGTTGTCGCTTCGGACGAGCCGGCACAATTTGTGCGTATGCAACATATCCTTCAGCAGGGCTCTCCCACGGCTTTTCATTATTATAATTTTTTCGTATTTTGAAGAAGTTCTCCGTTCACACCGATCCATCACATTTTAAGTTTTGTACGTTTTAATTGAAAAATAAAATATTTACATTTTACTATATACCTATGACTTGCAATGTTTCAATTCAAAGTGTTAATAGAACAAATAAAAAAATGCAACGTATGGATTTTAAGCTTCTGGTTTATTAATTTGATGTTGACGAGTTTTTGTTGTTTATAGACATACTACTCCATATACAACGCAAACAGCACTGCGATCACTACAACCCCACACCCCAGGCAAGATCACCCCATTATCGTGGTTCAAGACCTGACTCCAAAAGGGGGCAGCTGCTTGTCCTGGGCTGGAACTCACTATAAGACATTTGATGGCAAGATTTATAGGTATGTTGTTGTTTCTTTTATTGAAAATGGATTATGGATGCTCATTTAGGATAAGTGGTCCTTCGCCAACTCTCTACTGAGCTGCGGGTGCGTTTCCGTCTTTTTTGGGATAGATTTTTTTAATGGTCTCCAATTCGTATTGATTTGGAAATACATCTGTAAGCAGCTAATTCCACAGATTGATGGCGACACAAAACACGTATTTGAATTTAAAAGTTCTTTTTAATCAATTATATTTGTTCTTAATAAATTGTCCGTGTCTTACAAACTTTTTCAAAAACTTAATACATATATTATTAATATAAATTCTCTTACATCTGTAAAGTTATTCAGAATAATAACCGCAGATAAATTCGATAGTTGAAAATAAAAATTTGAAAAAAACAATATTAACTCATGAAAGTAATTTGCATATACATTTTTTTAAAATGAAAACGGCTTAATCATATGAATATTTTTCGCAGCTTCGAATCTCCTTGCGAACATATTTTAGTACGTGATTCTATAGATCACGAATACACAGTAGTTATCCGGCAACCCCTGTGCAAGAAAAGGGGATATTGTCCATTAGAAATTACCATTTACTTAGAGGACAAGATGTATGCGCTTAGTATTGGAGGTCAGTGGTTTGATCCATAAAATTTAAGAGCAATTTATCATTATGCGATATAAATCGATAAAATTTACAATTTGTATTATTTATCTTGACAAGGACAATTCAAATGTCTTTTAGTTAATAGTTTATCCTCAAAATGATTTGTCATATAAATAATATATAAATTAATTCACTAAAATCAGTTTCAGTTATAAATTGAAGAAACTGTTTTTTTATTTGGACATATTGTCTCGAGCAATACGTAAAAACTAAAGTCCCTTTTAATATTTGAAGTTTTCCTACAATAAATACCATATTTTAAATACAGATAGTAATCTATCTATCATATGCTGAACTATTGAAACATGTTCATTAATATTGATGCCATAATGATAGATAATTATTTTTTGTGTGAATATGGGAGCGCTGAAAACCACCACTTCGCAACTTGAGGTGGAGCATACAGCGGAGACATATTTATTAACATTTTTGCTGTTTTACTTTTACCATTTGATGTTGGTTTTTTGTATAGCTTAAATAAATAAGCTATTAATTTGTAGATATTTTAAGATAAAACTAAATATTATTATTTCAGAGGATAATGCGGTAATTTTTCGTAATACAAAACGTCTAATTCCGATACCGGCTTCTTTGCCCGGAATACGAGTGGACATGCCAACAGATACGATTGTCGTCAACTTGGATATGTTGGGGGTAACAATCAAATGGGACCTCAATGTATGTACATTTTTATATGATAAATATCTTTATTTAAACAACATGATCCAAATCACGTCTATACTTTTAAAAGATAATTAAACCGGTCAATAGTATTTAATTTAAAAATATTTCAATTTATATTTTTATTTTTCATGAAACTCCGAAATAATATATGCTCAATATAAAACTACAGCGATTTGGCAGGATTATTAACAATATTTTTCGTCGCTTCTATACCTTTTAAAATGGATAGCCGCCAAGTTTTTGGTAAAAATTCTAAAAAAACAGTAATTATACAATTTCAGAATTTAGTGGTCGTAGAAGGCACAGTAGCATTGTGGAACAAGACGGAAGGTCTTTGTGGTACGCTGGATGGCAATCCTGAGAACGACATGACGACGAAAGAAGGCCACATCGCCAAAACCAAATCTGTCATGATCGCTTCTTGGCAATTAAATAAAATTGGCGGTATGCTATTTATAAATATTACGAAAGGTATATTTTTATGGTATAGCGAACAACGTAACTGGATAGTCTCGTGTATGGTATGAGAACACCACCGCTCTTGGACTACCACGGCATAGTTCGCTTATTAGTAGTATTACCGGCTTTTTTACCACCAGCCCTTGCAGAGCCGCAGGTTCGTTGCCGGCTTTTTAGGAATATGTACGCTCTTTCCTTGAAGGTCCCCAAGTCGTATTGGTTTGGAAATACCCCTGCAGCCAGATGATTCCACAGAGTGGTGGCGCGCGGCACAAAATGCCTTAAAAAATACTCAGTTGTGGAACGATGCTTAACTTAATTTCCGATTTTACATATTAATATGTTATATGGGAGTGATGATTGTATATGTATTTTTACAGATATTTGTGACGGTAATGCAAACGAAATGAACGCATGTATGGAGGAGACAGACGTCGCAGTCAAAAAAGCAATGCAATTTTGTGCTGGCATATTTAGCAAGGATAAGTTTAGGAAGTGCTCAAAGGTAAACATTAAATGAAAAACCTGTAACACAATTTATAAATTTTTTTAGGAAAACGGAAACATAATTAAAATATTTAAGAATTTTTGAAAGTTAAAGTAGATTGGTATTGAAAATTAATTACATATTTTTTATTATAAATCATAAACTGGTGTCTTCCCCGTAACTCAATGTATTCAATTAAAAAAACAATAACACATAAGGGATAACATGGTATCTCTGGTCTAAAACAGTAAACAAGACAAAATAAAATAGAGCTTTATGTATAGGTGATGGATGTTAGCCAGCTGTTAGAAGCCTGCCAGTGGGATTATTGCGCCTGTACAGAGAGTTTAAGTGAGTATCAAAATTAACAGCAATGATTTCCTTTGATTAAATAGCGTTTCTAATAATATTAATAAATTTGCATAGGTGCTGAAGAATGTGCATGCCGAACTGTATCAGTCTACGCAAAGGAATGTCTACGGCATGGTGTCGAAGAGATGAGATCTTGGAGGGATTCCGACACTTGTCGTAAGTCTATTATTTCTGAGCTTTGTAGTTAAATAAGTTCTATTACTAGAAAATCAGCTTACGCTGGCAATGGTTACTCTTTGTCAATCACAAGTTATTGCAATTTTAAAGAATAATTTAACATGACATAGTAACATAACATAGTGATTAAAATATAATTTAATAGTAATTTAAATGAAATGGTAGTTGTATTTGAAACGGTTCTTCTACCTGTATTTCGCTAAGTAAGTGGCGTATCGGAGGCCTTTAAAAAAGGCGCTTAAGCGGCGTAAAAAGCCGGCAACATAACCAATGCGCAGACTGTGGCGCAGTTGTTCATGGGCGGCGGTGTTCTCTTAGCATATAGAAGACCCACCTGCTCCGTTATCCGCAATACCATAATAAATACATGAATTGAGTTTTTCTTTTTAATAACATGAGATATTCATCCAAATGCTAACTGCAACGTTAAAATACATCTCAACGAATTTCATATTTTATTTACATACAGATTATTTCTTGTCTCGGTTCTTAGCGTTAAAATAGAATTGTAAGAAAAAAAATCATATCCACAGCCATGCAATGCCCTCCTGGTAAAATCTACCGTTCGTGCGGCCCTGACACGCAGCCAAGCTGTGCTTTCTCATCCGCTGTTCCGCTCAACGAAACCACTTGTGTTGAGGGTTGTTTCTGTCCTGAGGGTTTTCTGCTGGAAAGTGGAAAATGTGTGCAGAAAAGCGAGTGCCCTTGCAGGGCTAGGAATAAGGTCTTCCCACCTGGAGCTGTGGTACCTAAGAGCTGTAATACATGGTAAGTAAATCGATCATTCACAAGCATGTTACTCATGTTGATGAAAAAGTAATAAATGATGATGTATGATAAAACATTTTAACTTGGTAAATTATTCAATGAATCAAATTATATTCAACGTGAAATGATAGCTGTACTTGAAAGGATGCTTCTACTATGTTTCGCTGAATTTAGGATATCGGAGTCCTTTAAAAATGCCGCTTAAGCGGCGTAGAAAGCCGGCAATACAATTAACGCGCGTACTGTGGTGCGGTTGGTGATGGGCGGCGGTTTACAATATAGAAGATCCACTGGCTCCGTTGTCCGCTATATCAAAAAAAGGCAAAGAACAGTCAATAAAGTCAGATCATTACCAAGTCTCTTTGAAATCTTAGTCAAAGATATTCTGCTAGAAGCACATAACTTATTAACGTCATTGTAAAAAGCCGGCATCACAGCAAGCACGGTTGGTGATGGGCGGCGGTATTCTCTTAAAAAAATGGTTTTATCTAGTACCTGTCAAGCGGGCGAATGGATATGCACGCAGATACCTTGCGGCGCGCGTTGTGGGGCCGTTGGTGATCCGCATTACACCACCTTCGACGGGCTCAGATACGACTTTATGGGACATTGCACCTACAAACTACTTCAAGCGGACAATTTGACAATTGAAGTGGAGAATGTCGCTTGCTTGGGCTCCATTACTGAGGTATTATATATATTTTATATGCTTTATAAAATCGATTACTTAGATTTCATTATAGTTTCTCCAAAGCAAATTTGATCACTAAAAATATAACGCGTATGACATAGAATATCTTGGTTAGAATAGACCTTCAATTCAGATATAGTATAGACCATTTAATTTATTATCATTTCGTAATAATTACAAGACATCAAATCCAATGCAGAAATAAACGTCAAAATTAATCTCTATCGCTAAACTCTATTAAAATGAAAATTCAATATTTCAACTTATAAAACTATGTGTGTCGTATTAAAATTTTGTTTGAACAGCATGTTATTTAAGAAATATTTAAATCTCCTTTAGGCTATGAATTTAGCGCCATATCAAGGAAAAGGGAAGCCATCTTGTACAAAAGCGGTAAATTTAGCTTACAAAGGTGCAAACATTCATATGAAACAAGGCGGGCTTGTTCTCGTCAATGGAAAAGAAATTTCCTCACTGCCAGTTACCGTTGGTGATATCAGGATTCGCGCTGCGTCATCGCTGTTTCTTATTGGTGAGCATTTTTAATATTAACGTTTTTCATTTCTTTCTAAGAGTAGACAATTGAAAGTAAAAATTTGTATATGTTCTCAAACGGTTGATGTCGTCATTTTAACTAAATATATAAACCGATTCTTGGCGTAGCTTTTTTTCAGTTTTTCAACATTTTTTATTTCAGTTCAACTTCCGATCAAAGTTGACTTATGGTGGGATGGTAATACAAGAGTGTTTGTCGACGTTCCACCTGAATTTACTGATAAAACAGCCGTAAGTATCTATAGACTTGTCTCTCGTTAATCTCTTTCTCTCGCCGAATACCGTAATTGTGAATATTGCGTAGGGTCTCTGCGGGACGTTTAACCTGAATCAAAAAGACGACTTCTTCACCCCTGAAGGTGATGTAGAGCAGACGGCTTTGGCTTTTGCCAATAAGTGGAAGACTCGTGAGTTCTGCGAAGATACAGCGATAGAGGAGCCAGAACATCCATGTAAAGCCAACGTCGAGAATCAAGTCGCCGCTAAGGAATACTGTGCTAAACTCAAGACTAAACTTTTTGAATGTGAGCTGCCTTTCTTTACCTACACCCACTCAATACTCGCTAAAAAATCAGAACACTAAAGTTTGATGAATTTAACTAAATGTATATATGTATTATACATTATTGATTTGTATTCTGTCAAATGTATGTCATAAATAATTATTTTCTTGTTATTATTAATTGTAATTACTTATAATATTTAGATTTGTTTATGATAAAAAAACAGGCATACTTAGTAAATATTGATGAAAAGCAAAGATCTATTTACCAGAATCTTATTCAATTAAATGACTTGTTTTTTGTGTGACTAGGATAGTGGAACAGTATTTAATATGATATTTTTTCAGCTTGCCATTGGTACGTGGACGTAGAGCCATACTACGACGCGTGTTTGTACGATATGTGTGCGTGTGACGGTGACATTTCTCGCTGTCTATGCCCCATATTCGGAGATTACGCCATGGCTTGCGCTAAAGCCGGTGTTATGATACAATGGAGGTATAACGTTAGGGAATGTGGTAAGTCTTATTCACTGCTTTTAACTATAACACACTTATAGTACGCCTGTTGAGAGCCTTGTAGCTAAGTGGTTTAATAAGTCTACCATGAAGCGAGAGGTACAGGATTCGTAATCCGGTCCGGTCAATTATAAATTATAATTATGTTATGAATTATTCGGTCTCCAGAAGGGCTTGACAATTTCCGGGCGAATATCTTAATACTGTCGCACCCGTGGGAGAGCCATGCTATAGAATATGCGGGCTTACTTTCCACGAGCACACAGAATTCTCAGCGTGAAATGGTATTTGTACTTGAAATAGTGCTTCTACTGTGTTTCGCTGAGTGAGTGAGGATATTGGAGGCTCTTAAAAATGCTGTTTAGGTTGCACTGAGCTTTACTTTACAAGCAAGACCTAGAGCAAGACGGTAATGTTTAAATAAAATTTTCGTAGCAGTGTATAAAGTTATTTAATTGCTGCAATTTAATTCATCATACAAAATTTATTTCTGCTACTTTCGTTAACGAAACTAAGGACATTTCGTTCATAATCAGTGACAACGCTGTGCTGCAAAATTCAAATTACCTACATCCTCAAAATGTATTCTTTCCCTTACGTATTGGCCCTTATATAATTTATTTTTTGTAAATTCTTACATATGAAAAATATTAAGTTGTAGAATTATTTTATACATTATTTTTACTTTGATCTTTCCTATTTATATGTAACCTGTCTTATTTATTAATTCATTCTTATATTGTATAATCTGTTTTCCAATATATTGTTTTATAATATATTGTATTATATATATTGTTATTATTCGCCTTTGGTGAAAATATTGGTTAATAAATAAATAATAATAATAAATAATAGTATTTCTTGTAGAGTTTTGTTTTATATTCTTGCTCGATTATCTGTTGATTACGATCAGAAAACGATCGAAAAATTACGAGCACTAGTCACAGAAGCCAAAAAATAATAAGAAATACATATTAAGGAATTCTAATTTATTTAAATATACTGAATTTGTTCATAATAACTTCTTACAGAAATGCAATGTACCGGCGGACAAGAGTACACAGTATGTGCAGATAGTTGTCAACGGACTTGCTCCGATTTGGCTCTCTCAGCCACCACGCAATGCAAGCCTTGCTGTGTTGAGGGATGCGCTTGCCTTCCAGGACAGGTATTTATTGTATTTAAATAAAAATAATAATAACATAATAATAACTCAAAGGTACAATTTATACTAAAATTATAGCACAAACGAATTCCTCAAAAACATGTCAAGACCTTTGAGGGAGCTGGAGTCTGTACTAGCCTTGAAATCTGCATGACAGAATCTCCGGACTCTCTCCTCCCAGCTGCGGAAATTTGGCTGCTTTAAAAGTAAAATCAAATAAAAACAATCGAACTTTTATGTAATTTTTTGCATCACTTTACTAGTGTCATAGACCAATTTCATGTAGACGTGAAACTATAGGTTTAGGAAACTAGTCTAAGAAAATATATGATCTATATACATTTTGTAATTGATCAAATATGTTCTCTCGAAATAACTAAATTGCATTATTGTATTCTCTTTATTATTGTTTTCTCTTGTATTATCTATGATTTATAATAAATTATAAGCCGTAATTAAAGAGCTACTGACGCTAAAAATATGAAAATTGATCTTGCTTTAATATCAAAATCGTTTATTTTATTTTTCTATATATTATGTTTATAGATTTATGTATAAATATATTATGTTTACGGTTTTTTAGGTATTGGACAACAACAATGAGTGTGTACCGATTGGTCTATGTCCTTGTTACCACAAAGGTATGGAGTTTAATTCTGGTTATAAAGAAGTTCGTGCTGGAAGGCGGGACCGTGAACTATGGTAAGTATTTATATATTGTCTGTATAATAATGAATAATCTTAATTGAAACTGCGGTCCACATGTTTCACAGGTGGTTTCACCTTGCGCATTCATATACGAATCTTATAATGTAACATTGTATTATTCTGATATAAATAATAAGTAGGAGAGCCATTTTGAAGCATATGCGGACGTATTAATTGGGCCGGCTCGTCCGAAGCTATACAACGGGCCCACAGAATACTCAGCGAAAAACGATAGTTGTACTTGAAACGGTGCTTTTATTGCGTTTCGCTGAGTGAATGAGTATAACAGAGGACCATATAACACCTTAAGTGGCTTAAAAACCACTGGCAACAAACAACCAACCACTGTCCATGGGCGGCAGTGTTCTTTTACCATATAGAGGACCCACCTGCTCCGTTCTCCATGGTATACCATAAAAAGGTGGCCATCCTCGTTAACATGATCCTTTGATTGTAAACCATTTAATTTGTTAAATTATCGTTTTTCAAGAGAAATGCATTACGTTTGTATAGCACGTGTGTCGGTGCGAAATGGGAGTGCGTGCCAGCGACACCGGCGGACATACAAGCTTACCCACCCGCTGAAGATCTACGAAGCAATTGCAGTGGTGCAAATAATATGGACTTTACGACTTGTCTTATCCGACAGCCGCTCACTTGCAAGGTATTTTTATGCAGGAAATCTACACAAATCAATTTTCTTTGTATATTTATTACTCAAGAACAGGCTCGCCTGTCCTAACCAAATGTTTAGGCTTTTTTGGACTATTTAGTAGATGGTTTACGTGAAGTTTACACAAAATGGGTCGAGCGGTTCTTCATTCAACATATTTTTTGACACAAATGAATCCATTATATGGCGGATCATTGGCTTATGTCGCGTGCTCGCAATTACTTACCTAAACTATTCAGACGGTTTTTATGCCGCTTCCAAGTTCGGGTTTAAGGGCCCAATATTGGAATTCGAGCCATATAAGACCATCATAGTTTAGGTTTGTGCCATTGTTACAAAATAACGTTACAAAAATATTTTGTTATGATCTAGGTACATATTTATATTGTCACTTCAAGTTAAGTTTCAAAATGAATTAACGAATCAATTTTAAATATTAATTTTTTTGTGTATTCTGAAGTGTCCTAGTATAATCTAGTATTTTGTTATGAAAATAATAAATGTTAACTTTGAATACTTAAATTATAAGCCACGTTATTAGAGTGAATATAATAATATTCTTATCTGTAAACTGGTATAGTTTGCATAAATCAAAATGCTATCAGCTAACAAACAAATCGGGATTAGAATAATATTGATATGTTGCTGTAATTTATAGCCGATATGATACGTTCATTATAATCTTTATAGAATATGCATCTACCCCAATCGGTAACAACAGAAGAATGCCGCCCGGGTTGCCAGTGCAAAAAAGGCTTTGTATTAGAAAGTACCTCAAAGAAGTGTGTTTTGCCTGAAACTTGTCCTTGCCACCACGGCGGGAGAAGTTACCCAGATGGTCACACTATGCAAGAAGAATGCAACACTTGGTAAGATTTCTATGTTTAAAACCAATATAAAATCTGCACACAACCTAATAAATCAATTATTTGTGAAAAAGGTATTGGTTAAAGTAATTTTTAACTATGTAATTAACATCATCATCATCAGCCCATTCAAGTCCACTGCTGGACATAGGCCTCCCCTAAAGATGCCTAAAGTAATTAACATATATAGCAATAATTTCTATGTTCATATGTCGGGTTACTAATGGTTTATAAATATTTTTTAGATATTGTAGGTTGCGTATGTTACAAGTATGTTATAAAAAATATATAAGAATTTAAATCACATATTAACTCTGTCTCTATTTATATAAAACATATTTTTTAAATAAAACTAATGCAAAAAAATCTTGGAGGCGCCGGGTATCGATCCCGGTACCTCTCGCATGCTAAGCGAGCGCTCTACCATCTGAGCTACGCCCCCTGTGATATAAATCGTAAAAACAGCCATTACAATATAAAATAATTAATTGAAGATCGCCAGTCAACATATTTTTAGTAACTGGAGCAACCTGCAATTGCGTCAACAAACTGGTTATAATGGTACTCATTAGAGGCCATTCATAATTTAATTACAATATTTTATATTAACGCCGATGATGTTGGTACATTTCAAATGAACGTTTTAATAAAATTTCTAATAGTTTTATTTTGAAATAATTCATTTTAATTATATGAATAATCTTATAAGACGATTAAAAAATTAAATTGTGCTATTAAATTGGCTATATACTTAAAAAAATAATATGAGAATCGTTACAAAACCATATTTAAATAGAAAATGTTATAAAAATTAAAAATATTATATAATTAGTATTGGTATTAAAGTACCCGTAAGCGTCATGAAAGGTCCTAGATTCCTAAATATAAATTTTCAATCAGGTCCGCTTAGTCTAAATAGTGTATTTACATTATTAAAATATTTTTGATTAATTCAGATTTATTCTTAACTTTTTTTAAAAAACCATTCATTTTATTTTTGAAAAAATATCCTAGATATTTAAATAAAGTTGACTAGTTATGAATACATAAAAATTACTTCAAATGGTGCTTAATTATAGAATAGTTTAAATTATACAGTACACATATGAACTGTTCCGAGTCGTAACTTCAACAAAGTAATAAAAATAATTTAACAAACACGTATTTAAAATAAAGACATAATATTAAAGTTAAAATATTAATTGCATTTGCAGCTTTCGCAGCTTTTGCAGCTTTTGTTGTGCACAGACGGAAAAGAAAAAAAACGACAGAAAACTATTGAAAATGTGGTATATTTTCATGTATTATTTTCAGTACTTGTGAGAGTGGACAGTGGATATGCACAAAGCAGCAATGCTCTGGTATCTGTACGGCTTGGGGAGATTCGCATATGATAAGTTTTGATGGTTCTGAATTCGATTTTGAGGGCGTGTGTACGTATCTTCTGGCTAAAGGTGTTCTGGAAAAACAAGATGGGTTCAGCGTTGAAATACAGGTATATGTGAAATCGTAACGTCAAATATTTTTTTTTATTTGTTATTTCGGATAACGGAGCAGGTGGGTCTCTTATATGGTATTAGAATACCGGCGCCATGGACATTGGTTGCACGCACTGGACATGGCTTTTTACGCCGCGTAAGCGTAATTTTTATATCTGCCTCCTTCACTATTATATTATATCTTCAGTCATATTCACCGAAACAGTAGAAGTACCGTTTCAAGTACAGCTACCATTTCACGCTGAGTTGTCTGTGAGACCATGGTGTCACTTCGGACGAGCTGGCCCAATTAGTACGTCTGCATAAGCGTCAGCATAGCTCTTCCACGGGTGCGACAATATTAAGACAGTTGCCTGTCCACTGTCCCTTCCAGAGATAGAATAAATTATAAATTCAATTATAATTAATAATTGCCCATACACGGATTCGAACCCGATACCTCTCGATAGACCGTAAACTTATTAAACAACTTAAGGCTCTCAACAAAATATACAAAGATTATTATTTAGATATTTTTCCCTAGAATAAGATAAATTAAATAAGAATATTGTATAAATAATGAACATTGCCCAACTTTTCTGTAGTTCAAATATGTTAATATGGTAACAAAAACAGATATAGTAGAATATATATTTGGAGGCGCCGGGTATCGATCCCGGTACCTCTCGCATGCTAAGCGAGCGCTCTACCATCTGAGCTACGCCCCCGATAGTAATAGTTTTGAACATAAAGATTTTTTAAAATAAAATTGCACCTGTGATGCATTTCGTAAAATATGTGCTTACGTGACAAAATTTATGTGTATACAGTTGCGAGATTCGAAATTCTAATAGAAATTTTCTAATCAGAATCAATTTGAACAGTATTTTTTATTAAATTCACATAATGCATGCTGCAAATTTTTTAATTTTATTTTGGTGAGTAGTTGAGATGCCATTTAAATATCCATCCTAGCCACTTTGCTAACCAAATAAAGCTAGTTATAGTTTCAATTATAATTAATTTTATTTTTACAAATAATTATATGAACTGTATATAATTTTATTTTATAAAATAATTGTTGTTAATTGTTTTTTTGTGAAGAACGTTCCCTGTGGTACAACTGGCGCGACATGCTCCAAAGCTCTGACACTCAGGGTCGGTGTTGGAGGCGCATCTGAGGAAGCAGTCACACTAGCAAAGAACACACCATTACCCGACTCAAAGAACTTAAAGAGGTTGCTATTTTATATTTTTAAATACATATAAGGATTTCATCTGGATGTAACATATGATTCTATAGTAATTTATATTTTTAAAATTAATTATGATGAGTATGATGATATATTGATTCAAATCTTGATTTTTAAGTCTTAAAATTAAATAATAAAATGTAAATTGTAATCAAAATCGATTCAATCATTGGATTGTAAATTTTCACCCATGGGAGAGCCAAGCAAATGCTGACGCATTATTTGAGCCGGCTCATCCGAAGTAATACCAGGGGCTCTTAGAATACTCAGCGTGAAACGGTACTTGTACTGTGTTTCGCAGAGTGAGTGAGGATATTGGAGGCCCTTAAAAATGCCGCTTAAGCGGCGAATAGAGCGGGCAACACAACCATGCGCTAATTGTGGCGCGGTTGTTCAAGGGCGGCGGTGTTCTCTTATTATATAGGAGACCCACCTGCTCCGTTGTCCGCTATACTATATTAAAAAATTAAAACCACGCAAGTAGCACAAACTATTATATAGTATATTTTATAAAATGAATAAATAATTACAGGATTAATATTCGCTCCGCCGGAGCGTATACGTTTTTGGATGTACCGTCCGCGGGAGTCAGTGTACAATGGGACCGCGGTCTTCGCGCTTATGTTAAGCTAGACGCAATGTGGCGAAACAGGGTAAGATTTATATAATTTAAATAAATATTGCTCCTATTCAATGATGTGTTCCGGGTAATATTACCTCAACGAGAAGAAAATTACGTAAATGGAAAATGTAACCGAATTAGGTAATAGGTGACTACCACAGAAATATAAGAATAGCGTAAAACGGTAGATGTAATTTAAAACGGTACTTCTGCTGTGTTTCCCTGACTGAGTCTAACTTTATAATAAAATTAAATAAACTAAAGTTAAATAAACTAAACTAAGTAATTATAATACAATTTATTAAAATAATATTTTAATCTAAAAAATCTATTACATGTTTATTTAATTTAACTATATTTAGGAAATTTTATTTAAGTATATGGTAGATCTAAGAATAAGTCATAAAAAATTTATACCATTTAAATGTTAAGCATGGTCTAACATAATTATTTAGTATTTTTGTGCATTTTTTTTTGGTTTTTTTTTATGAAAACCTAAATTTTAAATGCGATTTCTTAATAGCGATATTAACACTTTAATAATTTAAATAACAAAACAAAATTTACCGGGGTCAGTTAGTAATCTATATATATAAAAATCAATTGCTGTTTTTTATGGTATAGTGGACAGCGGAGCCCACCTGGTCCTATATGCTAAGAGAACACCGCCGCCCATGGACAACCGCGCCATAAAATTAAATCTTCAAAATGTATGTACGTGCAGAACTTTTGAACGGTTGCACCAAATTTGATAATTCTTTTAAGATTGTGTTGGTCATTATAAGGACAAGGTTTGTGTGAATAAAAACATCTTAAAAATGTAATATTAAACTGCTGAATAGACTTGAATGCATTTTTGTGTATGCACATTCATTTTCTGCATTTTATGTGTTTACTTTTTTTATGTTTTTTGATATTATATGAATATCTATATAATATAAAAGATAGTAGGGTTAGTTACAGTTCACTCAAGAATGGCTCAACTGATTTGGCTAAAAATTTACTGATACAAAAATGGAGGGTATCATTTTAATGTCCTGGTGTTTTGTTTAAGGTGAGCGGTCTCTGCGGCAATTACAACGGCGACACTCGCGACGACTTCCAGACTCCCTCTGGTGGCGGGCTCACAGAAACATCTTCTGTTCTCTTCGCTGACTCATGGAAACTGAAACCAACATGCCCAAAACCAATAGAAGTTACTGTTAGTAACTAGTACATTTTATTTTATTTCTAAATTTACGGTAAACTAGCATAGATTAACAGTATAAAAGTCAGTGAATAATGCTGTCAGGACCGTGTGACCACACAGCAAGTAGTAATTAAAAAAAAGGGTAATAAAGAGAGAAGGCCTTTTAAATAGGTACATAATACGACAAAATAATGATACATAACATAACGATAAAACACGTCAATGGGTAAAAAAAACATTGTGTTTAATTTTCTAAAATATTTAAATATATATATTTTCATCTATAGGACCACTGTGTGGACCGACCACATCGCAAGGAGTGGGCATCGTCGACTTGTGGTGTACTAAAGCAGTATCCATTCACATTGTGCCACAGTGAAGTACCTGTTAGTGGTTACGTGACGAGATGCGAAGCTGACGCGTGTGCGTGTGATGCTGGAGGTGACTGCGAATGTGCTTGCGCAGCCATCGCAACGTACGCGTACGCGTGCAATACTCGCGGCGTGCATGTTAAATGGCGTCATCAAGACTTGTGTCGTAAGTACTAATGTAAATAAGTAATAATTTTCTTCACTTCTGGCCATTGATTACAAATTTATAAAGCGCATATTCAGCCTCATATGGAGTATTGATCGCACCTCTGAGCGGGCGCTCCCAAATATCAGCTTCCTCCTATATATCGCATTCAGCGTAGGGCAGCTCGAATCATTGACGACAAGATCCTTTTTGATCAGCTTGACTCTTTGGCGTTGCGTAGAGATGTTGTTTCGCTCAGCATCTTCTATCGCATTTATCACGGAGAATGATCGGAAGAGCTATCTGGATTGATACCTGCTGTTGCATTTCACCATCTAACATCAAGGCAGAATACAAAGTTTCAGCTTAGTTACCGTAATTTTTGTCGTTCCAAAAATGAGCGTTTTTTAAGGCATTTCGTGCTGCGCACCACCACTCTGTGGAATTGCTGCCAGCAGGGGTGTTTCCAAACCAAAACGTCTTGGGGACCTTAAGTAAAGAGCGTACATATTTCTTTAAGACCGTTTCCTTTAAGGTCCACGGGCGGAGGACCGCTTACCCTAGTGAGCCTCCTGCTCGTATGCCACCGTTTCTATATAAAAAAGAACTAATGGAGGACTAAATGGAAACTAATGTCTTGTGGCTCTTGGATAGTTAAATTATTTTAGGTCAATTTAATGTAACTTTTACTAACGCCGCGTTGACAAAAAGGCCATACATCTTTCATTTAGTTTTGGTAGAAGCATATTGGATTTCACTATTTATTTCTATAAACTATTTGCGAAACGTCCCACTCTGCGTTTTCCGGTACGCGGTCGCCACTCAAGAACTTTTCTTCCTCATCGGTTGTCGGTTCATCGAGCGACGTGGCCAGCCCATTGCCACTACAACTATTTGCATTTTACTATTTCTATAATGTATAGATGTAAATTTTTCATTCTATATTTTCAGCTATGCAATGCGACGAAGAGTGTACCAACTACAATGAATGTATGTCTCCTTGTCCACCGGAGACGTGCGACAATACGCTGGACTACGCTGAAATTAAGGCTGTTTGTGAACAGGAAACTTGCGTTGAGGGTAAGAAACTAGAATTCCTTTGCTTATAAATTATTTATTTCGTATCTAAACAATTAATATCAAATCGAAATTGATATTTATTAACTTGGATCAATAACACGTAAAGTATTTTTAAAGATGCATGAAAAGACGTTAAGATTCAATAATTTAGATATAGATAATATTTTATATACGTGTAAGTAACTATTCGTCTCAAGCAACCAAGTATAAATAACATTGCAGGATGCAAACCTAACAAGACCTGTCCAGAAGGAACTGTATACTCCAATAGCTCATTAAAAGAGTGCGTCCCTCGTGCGAAATGTAAACCAGTCTGTATGACTCTCCCCGATGGCACTGAGATACTTGAAGGAGAGATCATCGAACAAGATGCCTGTCATACCTGCCGTTGTTCTAAGAAAGCTCGAGTTTGTACTGGACAGCCGTGTTCAACTGAAGCGGTGAGCAAATTCTACTCATTTCTAATTTTCTATTAATTATGACTAAAACACAAAACATAATTATAGTTTTTTTATTCTGTAGTATCAGAATAACATTAAGAATCCGTACAATGACATTTGTAGACATCTCCAAAAGCGACTAGTCCACCAGAAACTACTCCTCACGACGAAGCCTACAGATGCAGTAGTGGGTGGAGTGAATGGATCACCCGTGGGCCTTCCGAAATCGGTTCCAACGGCGAATCAAAAGATATTGAGCCATTGCCCTTACCTAGAGAATTTGTAAGTATTAAAACCATATTCCTTTATTTCATTCATTAATAAATAGATAGGCGGTAGAGGGTATTAACGTATTTTATTAAGTGTCTCTTCTGTTTTCATTAATTTATAATTTAAAGGAAACATTTATTTCGAAATAGTAGGTACTAATTATGGTAATAATAGTAGGTAGTTGTAAGTCTTTATTTTTGTAGCCAAGTGGTACACCGATGTGCACGAAAGACAAGATGACGAAGATCGAGTGTCGCACAGTGGGTGAGCATAAGAACTCCAAAGAAACCGGATTTAATGTCGAGTGCAGCTTGGAAAACGGTCTCATTTGCAGCGAGCGGGAAAAGAACTGTCCAGACTTCGAGATACGTGTTCTTTGTCAATGCGAAGGTATGCGACTTGGCAAGATAACGCTAAAATGAGTATCTATATGTATGTAGAATTAGTGTTCCTATTGCTTCATAATTAAAACTAAAGTTCCTCAAACGTTGGTAATATTTCTCACTCGTGGGAGAGCCATTCTGAAACATATTCTGACGCATTAATAGGCCAGCTCGTCCAAGTTGATACCACGGGTTTATAGAATAATCAGCGTGAAATGGTAGTTGCACTTGGAATGGTGCTTCTACTGTGTTTCGATGAGTGAGCGAGGATATCGGAGGCCCTAAAAATGCCGCTTAAGTGGCGTAATAAGCCAGCAACACAACCGATGCGCGGACTGTGGCGTAGTTGTCAATGGGTGGCGATGATCTCTTACCGTATAGAAGACCCACCGTTGCTCGCTATAGCATAAAATAGAGCTGATAGTAATTTAATAAAAACTAGCTCATAGGTTTCATCGTTTATATTAACAGAACTATTCCAATGCTTGGACTCGACCCACCCGAATCATCCACATCCAACGGACTGTAGCAAGTTCTACGAGTGCACTCCGAACCCTGGCCAAGCCTTACCTCATGCTGTACTCAAGGACTGTCCTCCGGGTCTCATGTATCAGCCTACTCTAATGGTTTGCAACTGGCCAGCCGCTGTTATCGCTGAGAGGCCTGAGTGTAGACCCAACCTAACAACTACTGGTCAGTTTTGTTTCTACAAAATCACCTTTGTTTAAATCATATACAAACACAATTAGCAGAGGTATCTACTTCCAAACGATTACGATTTAGGGAACGTACCTGTCCAAAAAGGGTCAGTAACGCATTTGCGGCTCAGCAAGGGCTGTGTGTGTCCATGAGCGGAAGATCGCTTTTCCATAGTCATCCTGTTCGTTTGCTGCCGTTATCATAAATACAATACAAAATAAAACAAAAACTAAAATTTTAGTATCAAGTGATAACTTATAACCAATATAAATTTTGTTCTTTGAGAGCATCACGAAAGGAAAAATGTTAAATACAAATGTTTGTAAAGCATATTTGTCTGCTTCCAATCTCCTTGAATTTTTCTAACACATTGTTAATTCTGTAAATGCTTCTTTTCTTTTACAGAATCACCTTTGATAAGAAATGAAACGGAACCCACTACAGGTATTCAAAAATAGTTTTTTTTAATTATTTAAGTATAATTTTTTTATTAATATTCTTTTAAAAATAAAAAACAAGCCACAGTATATCAAGACGTTAATAGTGCCTTCAGTAAATTTATATTCGTATTAGGTATATGATTAGATATATATATGATGACTTATATACCCTTTTATACCTCATATGTGTTATTTTTGTCTTTTTATAGTGACCACACCTCTAGTTTCTACAGTGACAGAGTCAACCACAAGTAAATGCCCGCCTGGTCAGGTGTTTAAAGAATGTGCATACCCGTGTGACAAACTTTGCGATCATTTCAAACGTTCTCTCCAAGATAAGGGACAGTGCTTGATTGGGGATGTAAGTTTTGTTCAATTTGTTTCAACTTTCCACACTAAAATATGTTTTGCCATATCAAGAACTAGTGAAACCGGCAGACGTCGTCCTGCCCGGTACGCAACCTACCGGGGCCTGTTATGAACCGTCAGCAATCAATAGGCCCAGTAAATCCGAAAAATAAAAAAAAATATAACTAAAAACATTACCCTCCATTTTTGTATTGAAATAAAATGTATGTCCTCCTGGTTTTACGGTTCCGCCCTACCAGTTTTCAACCAAATCAGTTCAGCTAGTTTTGAGTTATAATAAGTTACTATTTTTTATATTAAATATTAATTTAATTTATATTTTATATTAATTATAGTAGTTAATTATAGTTTTCTAATATTTGTATTTAAAAAAGAATTCAATTTAATGTCATTATGGTAATACACAACTATGAATCTCTCGTCATCTATTGCTTTTACTTACTGCTATACTTTGGTTTTAGAAATGTATAAGTGGTTGCGTAGATCATTCAGTGGACAATATGAAATGTGTATATGGTTCGCTATGGAGAGACGATAAGGTTTGCGTTCCTGTCAAGGACTGTACTTGTCAATATGAGGGCAAAATTGTTAAAGTAAGTGTGTCTTGTTCTTTAAAATTTTCAATCGATCCTTCTGGTACTGGATTCCTTTTATCAAAAATTTTATTGATATTTAAATGAGTTATCAATTTCTAAACATCGGTAAAAATAAAAAAAAGTGTTTACATACGTCTTAAATATCAGCCACCCGCGGAATTGCAAGGAGTGTCCATGGGCGTAAGACTTATCCCAAGTGAGACTCTTTCTCGATTTCCACCGATTTTATAAAAAAAATATTAGCTACTTCGAGTAAGATATGCAAACCAAATTTTCCTCTTTTTATGCTGATAAATTCGCAGTAATTTACTAACAATATTTTAACTGTATGCTATGAATTGTCCATTCGCTGTTCTGCTACAATGCATATTAAATTCTGAATCTTTAACTTCCAGCCGGGCGGTGTTGTAGTTGTAGACGATTGTACTAAGTGCCAATGCCTGGATAACGAATTACACTGCGACTCCAGCGATTGTGTGTCCATCATCGTTCCTGTGAAAGGCTCCACTAATTCACCAATGATTTTCCCTGAATCTCATAAATCATCTGCAACTACTCCTAGCACCACTACTTCTTCTACTACAACATCTACTATCATCCCAATAACAATTCTTCCTCATACTAGTCCTACAGTCCCTAGTACAGTATCAAAAGCACCGCTAGTGACTACTACTGAAGAGATGACAACTGTTATAATAAAATCTACAGTTACACCTCCACCTAAGTGTAATCCAGAACAGTGAGTTTTGGTTTTATTAAAAGCAGCGTTTTCAAAAACAATCTTAGAATTTATTTTAAAATTAATAATCCATTTCAGCTACATAAATTTACTATGGGACGGCAGTCCACTACCAACTGATGCATTTACTGCGAGTTCGATAGTCAGTCCCATGTTTAGTCCCTCGTTCACTAAAATAGACGGAAAACCCAATGAAGAGTCTGGTAATATTTATTTTTCTTATCAAGAATAGATTTGTATATTTTATTAGTATTCACTTTCTGACGTCGGTCACTTTTGGAGCAAATGATCTATCGCCATCTGTGTCTATCCAACGCATTTCTTATGACCTTGTAGAATTTTGAGAACGAGCCTAACTTTATCGGACCATCTTGTTGGTGAACGCCTTCTTTATCTTTTGTCTTCTGTGTTCCCAAATACAATCAGTTTTTCTAAGCTCTCGTCTCCGCGGAGATTATTAGGATTAAATCTTATCAAATTTGAAACGTTTTCTCCCAATATTTCCACTAACTATAGTAAAATACCTTTAAAGCTGGCAGCTGGAATCCTTACCCAATAGACGACAAGCAGTACATTCAAGTTGAATTGCCCAAGAAGTCTCCCATATATGGTGTAGTTATGCAGGGCAGCCCTATGTTCAACCAGTACGTTACTAGTTACGATGTCATGTATGGAGATGATGGCAATGTGTTCTCTTACGTTGACAACCCTAACGGCACCCCTCAGGTCAGTAAGAAGAGCTTGAAGTCATATGGAATCTAAAAAATCGAGCCTGTGCATTAAATAATGATAACAAAAATGTAATTTCAGGTTTTCCGCGGTCCGTTAGACCATAAGACGCCAGTCAAGAAAATTTTTGACAAGCCATTTGAGGCCAAATTCGTTCGTATCCATCCGCTCACATGGCACGACGAAATTGCTATACGTTTTGAACTCATTGGCTGCAATGAATTTACCACACCCGTCACTATTCAAAGTGTACCCACTCCTCCATCCACATTTACCACTCCTATTCCTGCTACACCCACAACTGTTACAACTCCTACTACAATTCCAATAATATTAGTACCTACAACTGTAAGTTATATTTTTTGTATGTTTAAAAATTATTTAACATCAAAAACTAATACTTATAAAGTTAATAAATTTTCAAATAAATTCTATTTTGAAGTTGATAATTTGTTTTCTATTTTGATAAATAGTATTTCAAATACCTACAGCCCGAGCCACTGCAATGTACGGAGCCGTTGGGACTGGCAGCTGAATTACCAATAGAGATGATTGAAGTCAGTTCCAATAATGATGACAGACCCTACTTTAAATTGGATGGCAGCAAGGGCTGGAAACCTTTATACAGCACTCCTGGAGAATGGATCATGGTGAGGGTTTTATACTTGGTACTTATTATTAACTGTGTGAGTCTGTTTAATTTAAAGCAAATGACAAATTTGAACTTGGGGATCTTTTAAAAAAAGAGCGTACTTATCCCTAAAAGGCCGGTAATGCACCCGAGGTTCTGCAAGATCTGGAGGTGTCCGTATATGGAGGACCACTTATTCTAGGTTAGCCTCCTGCTCGTTTGCGACCATTTTCATAAAAAAATCATTATTTTTAATATTACAATACTTACAAAGCATATATAAATACGAGGGTTGGGCTGTATATACAATTCGACTATATTTACAAGTCATATACAAGGATCGTTTAGTCTATATAAACAAGTTTTCAAATCAATCATTTAATAAGCTACAATCGCGATCAAATAATTTTGTAACTTTCAGTTCAATTTCACTTCACCGCGCAATATAACTGGCATCAAAACCAAAGGCGGTCCCACTGGTTGGGTGACGTCATATAACATTATGTACACCAGCGATCTCACCACCTTTAACCCAGTAGTCGACGATAACGGAAGCTATAAATTATTCCCCGGAAATTTCGATTCGGATTCAATTGTGATGAACGAAATTCGACCATCTCTACGTGCGCAGTACTTAAAGGTCCTACCTGTTAAATGGAATAATGCCATTGAGATGAGAGTGGAGCCTATTGGATGTTTTGAACCCTATCGTAAGTTATGCATTCTGTATTGTATGTAGAATATTTAAATTAATTCATATAAAACGTCTTTTCTCTTATTGTATTTATTTTTCCCAGCCCCCCCCGAAGAAGAGAAGGACGAGCGAGTCCGTTTTCCCAAACCCCCGTGCGAAGTTTGTCCGAATGTCCCTGTGACGTCATGCTCATGCGCACCGCCTCTTTACTTCGACGGAGATAATTGCGTACCCCGTGATCAATGTCCTTGTATGGTTGGATATATGTCGTAAGTTATTTTACATTTTACAGACTTCTCGGCGAGACCGCGAGACCCTGCCCGCGTTAAGCATTAACAAAAAAATTGCGAGCTTAAATGGTTCGAAATAAAATTATTATTATTAAAGGCCTTACTGTTTTTGAGAGCCTCGTAGCTCAGTGGTTTAAAGTATGAAGCGAGAGGTATCGGGTTGGAATCCCGGTCCGGATAATTAGAATTTAATTTATAATTTATTCCGTTTCTGGAATTGCTAGTTTAGATAATGGCCGGGTGAGTGATGCTGTCAAGTGTCACACCAGTGGGAGCGCCATGCTGAAGCATACAGAATACTCAGCGTGGAATGGTACTCGTAATGTATATCGCAAAGTGAGTGATGATATCTGAGTACCTTAAAAAGTGCCGCTTACGCGGCGTAAAAGGCCGGCAACACAACCATTGTGGACTGTGTTGCAGTTGTTCATGGGCTTAGTATATAGGAGACCCGCCTGCTACGTTATCCGCTATAGAATGAAAAAAGTTTCTTCATAAATTTAAATCATAAAGCTTCATAAAAGCTTACCTTGTGACGCGGCACTATAACAACCTGGGTTCCCGTTGTCTTTGAGACGTTTTGTCTTGGGCTGATTAGTATATTTTTGCTTACAGCTACCCAGTTGGGTCTACGTTCCGTGGTGATAAGTGTGACGATTGCATGTGCAAGTTGGGTGGTGTCACTGACTGCAAACCAGCTACTGATTGCGTGTGCGCACTTGTGAGTATTCATCTTCGCACTAAATGTAAACTCAATAATATTTTTTTTTATAAAAGTTTTGAAAGTGTCTCCCGTCCGCTTTTTTTGCTCTTTATTGAACGCAATATCCAAACTAAATCATGCATAGCGTCGTTTTGTATTACCAGATACGACCTATGTACCGCTTTGTGTATAGCCGTGAAATTCAAATGACAAAAGGACGGAAAGGAGATATTTTCTAAACTATTAATTGATGTAAGGATTAACAGAAGTACTTATTGAGGAAGTAATTATTGAGTGAGGTTTTTATGACATGCCTTAGCTATGTTTTTGTTTAGTTATTCTACAGATAGAGTCTAAGTATAGGAACAGTTTAGTATAGACGTGAATTGGAATACTAATTAGTGTAAAGATTGTAAGTAAATAAACCGTGAATAAAATATAATTAGTTTATCTTTTATTGTGGCAAAACCCTAAAATATATATATAAAATATATAATGTCAATTTATTTATTAACAGCTTCTAAATTTGTATAATATCAGTATACATACGATTATTATTTATGCTAGGAATACAAAATATTAAAAAACACTTCAAATTATAACCTTATCCCATTTAATTTTTAGGACCTGGTCCCGAAACTATCGCCGACATGCGAGTGTCTTTGCGAGCCATGCGCGAATGGCACAAGAATATGTCCTACGAGTAAGCTGTGTCTACAACTGGAGAAATGGTGCGACGGTCTGCAGGATTGCCCTGATGATGAACGCGATTGCACCACGTTAGCACCTGTCATAGAGACTGTCATCACGACTGTGATACACGCACAAGCAAATACTCCGCCTACTACGTCTACTACTCCGGCAACGACTATCGCTACTACTGAAAAGCGTTAGTTGACCAAATACCAAAGAGATAAAGTTATCAAACACGAAAAAATCTCTTTAAAATAATTTTTAAAATTTTCCAACCCTAAAATCCATTAATAATATTTTTTTATATTTCAGCTAAGGAATGCCCTAAAGTAGAATGTCCTCACGGTTACACCGTAATGTATACCTCTAAGAATCGATCGACTTATTCACGCGGTACCTCTGATCTTCCACCACCGAGAACGAGATATTCCTACCAGCGCTACCAAAGAGGTTCCGCTAAAGGAGGCTTTTCAAAGGGCGGATTCTCCAAAAATGGCTATTCTAAAGGTGGACGCTACTCACAAGGCTATGGTATGTCTGAATCATCTTATATTTATTAGATTCCTTTGATTTGTGTTTCTTGTGCGTAACAATATAATAAATCGCTATTTTATTGATTAGTATAGCTGAAATACCATAGACGCGTCATACCATACTTTGTAGAACATGCCATTAGTCGTAGTTCTTTTTTCATGGTATATCGTACCATGGAGCAGGTCGGTGTTCTATGGGTTAAGAGGACACCACCGTCCATGGACAATCATGCCTCAGACCACGCATGGTTGTATTGCCGGCTTTTTTACACCACTTAAGCGGAATTTTTAAGGGCGTCCGATATCCTAACTCAGCGAAATACCAATAAAAATAATAGAAACACCATTTCAAGTACAACTACCATTTCACGCTGAGTATTCTGTGAGCCCGTGGTAAAAGTACGGACGAGCCGGCCCAATTAGTGCGTTAGCATTTGCTTTAGTTTTGTTGCATATTTTCTAATTTGGCAAAAAATAGCAGACTTAAATTGGTTTTCGATGCTTTTTAGGTCCACCTGCGCCACCGCGTCGCAGTCAGGCTTTCTTGCTAGACAAGCCGTCCACCTCACCAACGGAAAATACAAATAAAGAAGAGTGTGCGCAGTTCAAGTGTATACCTGCTCTTCCACCCCCATTCAAACCAGGATCAACTCCTGCGCCAGTCGTTTGTTCGACACTCGCCTGTCCTCCGCAATATACCCTCAAACTTGACAGCGTACCCACTGAAATTAACAGATGTCCTCAGTAAGCATATTTACTATATAATACATTTTCCCGTGGGAGAGCCTTGCTGAAGTATATGCTTTTGCAATAATTGGGCCGGCTCGTCCGAAGTTATCACTTCGGACGAGCCGGCATTTTGTGAGCCCGAGGTATCCCTCGGGCTCACAAAATGCTCAGCGTGAAACGATACTTGTACTTTCGCAGAGTGAGTGAGGATATGTCAGGCCCTTAAAATGTGCCGCTTAAGCGGCGTAAAAAGACGGCAACACAACCAATGCGTGACCTGTGGCGCGGTTGTTAATGGGGAGCGACGTTCTCTTATCATATAAGAGACTCACCTGCTCCGTTGTCCGCTCTAGAATTAAAAAAAACATTTATTAATAGCAAAAAATTTACACGTTATTATATTAAGACCGCGTTAATAAAGAACGCGGGCCCATAATATAAACCGAACGCTCGGATTTTGTGAAGTTTACTTTGGGCACAACTAAGTGATCCCGCAAGTGTCACTACGCAACGTTCGGGCCTTATTTATTTTACCTTAGCGTTGCAAATCATAATTGTAACTTAACAGCACACATCGCTCGTAAGCTGGTGGGTCTGACTTATGTTATATGAGTTATTATAAGACAATTTGTTATATTATTAAATATTAGCTATATAATTATAAAGTTTCATCGAAATACGTACAGTAGTTTTTGCGTGAAAGAGAGAACATCACATGTATTATGCGTGTCTAAAGCATTCTTGATTTTCAAATTAAAAAAAACTTTTCTCGTAATTCATGATTTGTTTTTTAAGGTATGTGTGTGTACCACCGCCAGAGAGGCCAGTGTTCTGTAATGTCACCGGAAGAACTTTCAATACATTCGATGGGATGGAATACAAATATGACGTGTGCTTCCACATATTGGCTAGGGAAAATAGATTGAGTGCTTGGACAATTCTCGGTATGAGTTTTAATCGCATACAAATCATTAATAAAAATACTTTAAAATGTGGTTACTTTTTAAATATTGACTATGTAGTCAATCGTTTATGTTACAAGTTCATTCTAAATACGCATGCCCAAATTTAATGTTTATAAATGGATGGTTAAAGTTCTAAGTAATTTTCAAATGTAATTTTCCCATAATTGCTTACTCATCATATATGCACACAGATTTACTCACTTTTATTTAATTTTACTTTAATACGCCCAAATTTTCGTGCTTGGAAGGAGGGTGGCTGTCATGTATGACAGAATCTCTGTTTACTAGTCTCTGTTTAGAAAGTCTGTACTAGGCTACCTACAGACGACAGCTCTCTCAAAGCTCTCAACATGTTTTTGACAAATTTGCCAGCATATTTATTAGTCATGTTTATCAAATTCGCTTGCGCTATAACTTTAGTATAAATCCTGCCTTTGTGAGATAAATAAAACAATTATTATTTAAAAATATATTATTATATCTTACAGGTCGCAAAAAGTGCTCAGTAGATAAAGGCTGTGCGAACGAGCTACTAGTTCTACAAGACGATCAGCTGATCATTGTGAAGCCAAACCTGATGATAGAGTACGACAATTACGAGTATACCGTCGAACAGACCAGCAAGATTTGCTTCCAGAAGAACAGCTTTGATGTTTTCCGTCTAGGAAATGGGCTCGCTATACAATCAAGGAAATATAACTTCACTGTTCTATACTCTCCAGACGGTGATGTTAAGATTGGGGTACGTTATTTATAATTTAAGACAAACTGTTAAACTTAACTGTTTTTATACATATAACAGCGCATCAAAATAAAACTTATAATTTAGAATGTCTAAATATTGTAAAAATTTATATTCTGTTAGGCCCACCCATAAATACAGATATTGAATGATCGTCCAGAGACACGTAGTGACAGGTGGTAGTGACATAAAAACTAAAAAAGCTACTACGTTCCATCATTCAGCCTCGCTCAACCCGTTTCTCGGCGAGCTTAAAGCTGCTGCGAGCTGTTTTGTATAAAATCAGCTTTGTAAATATGTGTGTGTAGTTATTCCACAAAATCATATCGAAAGTATTGTTAAAAAATATTTGTCCTTCACAGATATCCAAAAAATACACGGGTCAGGTGGACGGTTTATGTGGTGCATTTGACGGTGATATTTCTAATGATCGCCAGTTACCAAATGGTGGTTTAGCTAAATCGATAGCAGAATTTGGAGCGGCCTGGGCAAAACCTGGACTACCTCGTGACGCCTGCGAGACCAAAGTAATTTCGCCGGAGAAACAGAAGCGTGTTTGGGACCTCTGCAATGTCATCACGTAAGTAAATTTTCATCCGTGGTAGAGCCATGGTGAAGCATATGCGGACGCACTAAGTCCGAAGTGATACCACGGACTCACAGAATGCTCAACGTGAAATGGTACTTCTACAGTGTTTCGTTGAGTGAGTGAGGATATCGAAGGCCCTTAAAAATTCTTCTTCTTCAGGCGGTGTTCTCTTAGCATATAGGAGACCCACATGCTCCGTAGTCGCTATAATATAAAAAAACGTAAATCTAAATTGATAAATATTATAAATAGTATAAATCGTCTTTTAGCCAAGAACCATTATCAGAATGCGCCAAGGTGCTTCACTTGGACAAATGGCGAAGCATCTGCCTCGAAAAGATATGTGAGTGCGCAGAAACGGTTGTTAACGGAACCAAACGTACGGAGGAGGAGTGCCGATGCTTGTTGATCGAACAAATGGTGGCCGAATGTCTCGCAGCTGATAAGAATATCAACGTGGACACTTGGAGAATACAAAATGATTGCCGTATGTACTTAACAATGTTCATTTAGAGTACCCACATATTAAATAAAACTTTCACTAATTGAGCCAAATCGTCCGAAGTTATACCACGCGCTCACAGAATACTCAGTGTGAAATGCTACATAGTTGTACTTGAAACAGTACTTCTATTGTTTTTCGCTGAGTGAGTCAGGATATCGCAGGCTCTTTAAAATGCCGGCAACACAATCAATGCGCGGAGTGTGGCGCGGTCGTACCTACTCCGTTATCAGCTGTACCATAAAAACTGATATTCGCATATTTTTCAATATTAAGCAAAAAATTAAGTCATTGCCTTTAAAATTTTCCTTTTCAATTGATTGTTTTATGGTTTACATATTCAAAGTACGACAATGAGAAGCTTCATAAATGCCATAAGATTGTCTTAAATTGTTATAACAGCTGCCGATTGTCCGCCACCATTGATCCACTATGATTGCTACCGCAAACGCTGTGAGCCAACGTGCGGTCCGCTAACCGCTTTGTCCGACTGTTCTGCTGAGGACGATCAATGCTATCCTGGCTGCTACTGTCCTCCGGGAAAATTAAGAAAAGGGGATCAATGTGTGGCACCTCATGACTGTCTTGACTGTAAGTGAAAATAAATCCTCTAATACTAAATTTTTCGAATCCTGGTCCAGACAATTAAAATTTAATTCATAATTTATTCCGTCTCTGGAAGGGTTTTACAGTGGCCGGGCGAGTGTCTTAATATTGTCACATCCGTGGGAGAACCATGGTGAAGATGCTGACGCACTTATTGGGCCGGCTCGCCTGAAGTGATACCACGGGCTCACAGAATACTCATCGTGTAACTGTACTTGTTCAGTGTTTCGCAGTGAGTGAGGATCTCGGAGGCCCTTAGAAGTGCCGCTTAAGCGATGTAAAATTCCGACAACATAACCAATGCGTGGACTTTGGCGCGGTTGTTCATGGGCGGCGGTACTCTCTTACCATATAAAAAACCCACCTGCCCCATTGTCCGCTATAGAATAAAAAAAATTGGTGCTTATCTGACTAGGTGATATAAAACGACCAAATGTTCTCCATAAATTTTAATTTTTTTTCAGGCGTGTGTACGGGTGTAGGTACGCCAGCCAAGTACGTAACATTTGAAGGAGACGACTTACCCTTCCTCGGCAACTGTACTTACCTCGCCTCCAGGGACCGAAACGAGACCGGACAACATAAGTATCAAGTATGCAGAACTTTAATGCAAATCTTCTTTGATATTTTAAGAAAAATTTTAAGTATGCAAGGCAATTTTTAAAATACCTATAGATTCATCTATGAATATCCACATAAAATTTATTGATATATTCGCTACTGTTTAGATTTATGCCACGAATGGACCTTGTGTTACGAACAGCGCCGTGACGTGTACAGAGGCAGTTTATCTTATATATGAGAAGAATATTATACACATCTCGAAAGATCCTGAAAGTAAAAAGGTAATATGCAGAAATGATTTTTTTATAGCATAGCGGATAACCGTCCAGGTGGATCTCCTATATGGTAAGAGAACATCGGTGCTCATGGACAACTGCGCCACAATCCGAGCATTCATTGTGTTGCCGGCTTTTTACGCCACTTAAGCGGCATTTTTAAGGGCCTCCGATATCCTCACTCACTCTATGAAACGCAGTACAAGTACCGATTCACGCTGAGTATACTATGAGCCCGTATTATCACCTCGGACGAGCCAGATAAATTAGTGCGTCAACATATGCTTCAGCATTTCTCTCCGCAACAAATGCGTCAGGAAATATTTAAAGTTATTTGAAATTGTTGAACAATGATGGCCGTAATATTTGTAATGGTAACATAAAAATTGGGCCCTTTATTAATATAATAAGAATAAAATTGCTTTACGCTCTAGAACTGTAATTTTTTTGAAAAAGAGTACATATTTTTCTATTATGATTGACTATCCATATACACTTTTATTTAACGTTATTATTTCAGCTCATAACATTAGTGAACAAGAATCAGATATTTAGATATCCATTGGAAAACGATTGGGCTACAGTCTCTTTGGTATACGGACAGGACGTCAGTGTTGTCATATCTAAACTGCATGTTGAGGTAACGAAAAAGTATTGACTAGCTCATACAACTTTATTAAGTACGATTTAAGTTATTTAAATTATATCTAACATATAGTAATGTGGATGAAACTAAAATATCTTTTACTCAAAATATTTCAAAAAGATTTAATAGGTTTAATATGCTTAATGTATACCCAATAGAATTTCAAACCTATATAATTATAATATAACTAGCGACCCAGTACTTGCTTCGTGTATAAAAAGTTTCAATTTGCCAGCAAAATCCCCATTATTACACAAAAAGTACACATGAAGAATCATTCCACCGATTTTGTGCAAACTTCACATAAACCATCTCTTAAATAGCCCAAACAAAGCCAAAACGTTTGTTTTGGCTACGTGAGCACGTTCGTGATATATAAAAAAAATATATATATATACTGAAATATATATAATATATCTACATATTAATTGCAGTTGCAAGTTAAACAGAATAAAATGGAGTTCACCATACAAGTACCGTCACATTTATATGCAAACAAAACAGAAGGTCTGTGCGGCGTATGCGCAGGAAGTCAGGAATACCTCGTCACTAGTAATGGAACTATTACTGACGATTTCGATGTTGTATGTATTAATTATTTTATAATTTTACGGAAAATATTAAAAACTGTGTGTATGTAAGAAAGGCACATTCTATTATTAATCTTTATCGTTCGTTAATTTGTAATTCCTGTTCGAACAATAATCAAGGTTCATTATGTTATGTTTAAAGTAATATGATACTAAAGAAAATTTAATACTATGCTTCATTTAACGAGGAACAAATTTAATTTTAATAATTACTGCCGCTTATTACAAGCCGCTTAACTTTCAACAAACGCTTTGCAGATAAAACAAATTAGGCATAGTTGTTACAACTTAGAAGAATTATATTTTTGCTTGCATTTTATAGAATATACTGTACTTGATTGTTCAATATTACTTAACTATGTTTACAGTACGGCAAAAGTTGGCAAGAAAAAGAACAATGCGGAGACCTTCCTCCTACGCCAGAATGCACCCCACCACCGCCTGAAACGAATCCGTGCTATAACTTACACAATGTGGACAAATTTGGAGCTGTAAGAAAAATACATGTGTTGTTATTTTAAACATTACTATGTACTTTTTATTAACTTATTATGTTAATTTGAGACGAATGAAATGGAAAAACCTGAAGTTTTATGTCCCACCTGTATAAGTGCTTCGTTTAAATTAATTTAAACATATAATTACTAAAATTCAATTGCGTAACAATAAATAGACTATATATTATATCGAGCTACAGAAGATAAATTATAAAATATTGTTATATATATATATATATATAAACATTCAAAGGTTTATCGTCGATATTATAGTCCTAATATTTTATTAATTGTTATTATTAATTGTATAAAAAGTATTCAGAATGTTAAATGAGTCGATTATTAATTTTTCTAGTGTCACGCGTTAGTCGACCCCCAACCGTATATTGAAAGCTGTGAAATCGAGCTGTGTGATCTGAATACGACAGATGCGTGTCCAACGTTAGAACGGTACGCTGCCGAATGTCGCCAACAAGGAATTTGTTTGGACTGGAGGACCGACTTATGCCCGCATACTTGGTGAGTAAACATCATCTAAATCATGTTAAGGATATTTATAAAGGTAAATATTGGAAATAGTTGAAAGAATACATTTTATATAAAGGTTAACATTGAAAAGTCGTTAAATAGACGTTAATAATATAATCTTTCTATCTATGTTTTGCAATTATAAATTTCGCTACAAAAAGGTATAAGATAAAATTGATTCGTAATATAGAGGTAAATTTTGTATTAGCACTCATGAATAGATCTAGGGGATTTGAAAAAATTTGTTAAATCCTGAAATTCGTTATTTTGAGCTCGCTTTATCGAGACTTCACTGTATGTATATATTGTAGCTGGTATAGGTTAGTGTAGTACAGTAATTATGTCTGTTATTTTTAAATCTATTCAGCGAGAACCCTCTAGTATACCGAGCCTGTGTGGACTGTGAGCGTACTTGTGACAATAATGACGACCTTGAGAAGAACCCTAAGAAATGCGAACAAAAGCCTGTTGAGGGCTGCTTCTGTCCAGAAGGAAAAGTATGTATGAAATAAAATTCAAATGGTTCAATATAAATATTAAGAAATAATATATACAAATTATTGCAATTGTATTCTATAACTAGAACTCCCATAGTGGTGCATGAAATAATATTTGTCTGTGTTTCGCTGAGTGAATGAGCAAAACAATACGTGGATTGTGGCGCGGTTCTCTATGTGAACTCTTACCATCAAGGCCTGCTGTGTTCCGTTATTGGACTAAACAATAAGAAAATAAATCTATTTTAAATATATTATCCAACCTACAGGTTCGTGTAAACAATACGTGTATTGAACCGTCGAAATGCTTCCCTTGTGACTCAAACAGCGAACATTACTCGGGAGACGAATGGCAGGTTTGTACTTCTGAATTTTTGATGATAGGTACTAATCTAAAAATAACAGTCTCAAAAAAATAACTAAAACCACCGAGGGCTGATATTTTTGTACATTATTACGCTAAATTTATAGTTACAGAAAAAAACTAAGAATCTAAATGTAAATTCTTCGTAACTTATCCAGGAAGATGCATGCACAAAATGCACATGCAGCAAAGTACTTGAAAAGAATATGGCGCACGTGGCATGCACCACACAGACATGCACAGTACCTGTTTGTGGCGAACAGGACGACCTTGTGAAGATGACTACAAAGATTGGTGCTTGCTGTCCGGAATATATTTGCGGTAAGGTATTTTTTTATTGTAATAGGTAGACGCCCATGGCCACCTCTAGCTCTTGCAGAGTCGCGGGTGCGTTGCTGGCCTTTGGAATGTGTACGCTCTTTTCTTGATCCAAAAAATGATATCTCTAGATTGATCCCCAAGGGTATATATTATAATGGCGCAATAGGAAGCAATAGGAGTTCTTATGTTCCTGCGAAATATTTTATAGTTATTCCTAAAATCTTGAAACTCAACACATATTTGTGTATGTTTCATAGCTTATGAATTAAATATTTACTATTATTAGACGTTTATCTTAAAAGCTATAATTTAAAAAAATATTATTTTATTAACAGTCCCCAAACCCAAGAAACCAGAAATTACGTGTGAAGAGCCTAAGAAGTTGGATTGTGGATTTGGCCAAGTTCTCAAGCAGAAGACTAACCCTGACGGTTGTCAAGAATTCGCTTGCGGTATGTATAAATAAGCATTTTTTAATATTATTTAATATTAACAAAGCACATCTTGATCTCTTCAAACATTCAGCTTTTTATCTACTTTTATACCATCATATTATATATGTAATTCTCAATAAGTTCATTTAGTGCTCGTTAAATCTTAGATACTATAAGAAATATCTTTGTCGTTCACATCTATCTAATGGAACCTAAAACACATTCATTTTTATGGTATGGTAAGAAATTAATCGTTTTTTTTATGAGATAGTGGACAATGGAGCAGGTGGTTCTCCTATATAGTAAAAGAACACCGCCGCCCAAGAACAACCGCGCCAAAGTCCGCGCTTTG